>CAUYON010028004.1:0-15063 GCA_963573935.1 Arctocebus calabarensis
TCTTTATTGCTTTAGAAATCTTTCAATTATCATTCTGGTTAAATGAATAACTATTATTTTACAATGACCCGGGATTCTGTTTAGATACAATGTTTTACAATGTTTTAACATTGTATCTAAACAGAATAATGTAATGTAAAAACATTAAATTTTTAATCCTAAACTAAGTTTTTTTGGATTAAATGTTTAGGCTTATTTGGTAGTTATGTGGGAGGCACTGTCAAATGATGAGTGATACTAGATCTTCTTTCATTTTTATTTATTTCTTTTTTTTTGTAGAGACAGAGTCTCACTTTATCTCCCTCGGTATAGTGCCCTGGCGTCACACAGCTCCCAGCAACCTCCAACTCCTGGGCTTAGGTGATTCTCTTGCCTCAGCCTCCCGAGTAGCCGGGAGTATAGGCGCCCGCCACAACGCCCGGCTATTTTTCTGTTTTGCAGTTCGGCCAAGGCCGGGTTTGAACCCGCCACCTTTGGTATATGGGGCTGGCACCCTACTCAATGAGCCACAGGCGCTGCCCATCTTCTTTCAGATACATTTATGGGTATGTTATTGACATATATGTTCCAAAGATTGTATTAGTTCATAAAAATCAGTCGAAATTTTTATTGTTACTTAAATTCTTTGTCTAGAGTTATATTCATCTGGAGATGTTATTAATGTTATTAATATAAGTATTCCAAAGATTATATGAAACTTAGAAAAGTCTGATGGTCCTGACATAAAGCTGTCCATCATCATTCTGCTTGTCATCTTAAATCCTACATATAATAAAAATAATCAAATTATAAATCAATCAGTCAAATAAACTTCCTTGTCAATTGGAAACTTTTATCAGATTTTACCACAGCTCTTCTAAGGGCTATGGTGTCAGAGTTGCCACAGCAACCTCAAACTCCTGGGCTCAAGCAATCCTCTTGCCTCCGAGTGGCTGGGACTATAGGCACCCATCATAATGCCCAGATATTTTTAGAGATGGGCTCTCCCTCTTGCTCAGGCTGGTCTCCTACTCCTGAGCTCAGGTGATCCACCCCCCTCGGCCTCCCAGAGTGCTAGGATTACAGGTGTGAGCCACCTCACCCAGCTCACGGTTATTTTTCTGAATTCTTCTCTAAAGACATTTGCAATCAGCTCTAGGCAAAAATTGCTTTTCATGAAATAGACTCTAATAAGTATGGGTATAAAAAGGACGGAGGACGAAGATTGTAATTAATCTTCGATTGTAATATGAACAAACAAATAAATACATGTCCTGGTTTTGTTAAATTGTTACCATGTTTGTTGTGTTCATATCACTTTGGCATGTAAACCTAAACTGTACTGTCTCCGGCGATCTGACAGAACCTGTCTGCCGGGCTGCTCCCAGGCCATAGGCCTCAGTCTATAGTCCTCAGTAAGACTCTAAACAAAACTAACTTTAATTCTTTAAAAGTTCGACTTCTTTTTTCTTTAGTACACGATGCCTATGTCAATTTCTTAATTTTAACAAACGTACCACGTGAAGGTAAGATGTTAACAATGGAAAAACACTGGGCAAGCGGTATACAAGAAACCTCTATACAATCTTTGCAACTTCTCTATAAATCTAAAATTACTCCAAAATGAAAAGTTTATTAAGGAGTGGGCATCGTGACCACTTAATGCAGAACTGTAGCTTAGAGAGGCTGTTTGCCCAGAGTGTCACAGCTGCAGGACAATTCGCCCCGACACGCCCAGCACAGTGCCAACAGGATTGCTTGTGACTCACCTCAGCTCAGCACCTCGTGGTGTCCTCTGCTACCCAAGCCTGATGACTGCTGGGAGAGCCCAGCTTTGTCCCGTTTCCCTTTTCCTGACCCACTAGCAGTATCTTACAGTTTTTATTGAATGCTACGTATGCATTTATTGAATGCAAGGAAACTAAGGCTTAGAGAGATTCATTCACCTGCCCAAGGTCACCCAGTAACTCTTGGAGTCTGAACTTGAACTCATGTCTATCTAAAACCAAAGGATAGACATGAGTTGTCACTCCTAACTGTGCCCTGCCTCCATGCTCCCCTGAGCCCCACCCTTTTTTGCCTTCACTATAGAACTAATTAATATTAATTATAGCTAAGAAGCGACTACCACAGCGAATGGAAGCTTTCTGAAGCACTTCATGTAAAATAAGGCTGTCATCAAGAAGCAACTTCACATTTGAAGGAACTATTCCTGGTGTCTTCAAGTTATATTTTTCTCATTTTCTAACAGGGCAGAGATTTTCACTGCCTTCCTTACTGCAGAGTCCGTACAGCTGAGGAGCAGTGAGCTGGAAGCCGCTCTCTGCCACATGGCACAAATTCCAGCTGCCTTCAAAGAAATCAAAGCGTCTCTACTGCCTGCATTTGTGTGTTTTCAAAGCTTCACGACGATTTTATGAAATATGAAGTTGAAACACAATCTCTTAACTGATCTATTAACCTAGTGTTTTGGGAAGGAAAATTCTTTGTAGTTCGACACTGCTTTTTAAACTCAAGGAACTTGAGACCCCTTATAAATGTCCAAAACTTTTTTTCTGTTTCTTTCTTAAACAAATGTGTGTTCCCTCTTCTATTAAATTATTTGTAAACCAAACAAATATAGAATGTAACTTCTTTTGCTTTTCAAACTTTAATTTCTAGGAAATTAAGGAAACAAAGATAACTTTTATCATAACAATGATAACTTTTTTTCATGTAACAAAGAATTATTAGGCTGCCGCTTAATAATAATTGTTTCTTTGCAGTTGAAATTAAGGCAGGCCTAGTGTTTGCTCTTTCCAGCTACCAGATGAGACGAGCCACAGTTCTTGGTCAACAGGTCTGAAAAGTTAGATGAGGTCATTTGAGGTAGTAAAGGGCACAAAGCAGTAACCTTTAACCTTCCCTCCCACAGGTCTAAAGCTGGACCTACTTGGCCCATAGGGTCATCTTCCCACCAGATGAGCAGCAAAGGCAAGGCAGAAATGTACGTAATATCCTAGGAGCTCGCTGTGAAACATCAGCCTTATACTGAAATATTTTGAGTTTCTCTTTCTTTGAGAAAAAGTCTATTCTTCAAGCTCAGTACCTGTGGCTCAAGCAGCTAAGGCGCCAGCCACTTACACCTGAGCTGGCAGGTTCGAATCCAGCCCAGGCCACCAAACAACAATGACGGCTGCAACCAAAAAATAGCCGGGCGTTGTGGTGGGTGCCTGTAGTCCCAGCTACTTGGGAGACGGAGGCAAGAGACTCCCTTGAGCCCAGGAATTGGAAGTTGCTGTGAGCTGTGATGCCACAGCTTTCTATCCAGGGTGACAGCTTGAGGCTCTGTCTCAAAAAAAAAAAACAAAGGTCTATTTTTCAGAAGAGTTCTGACTGATAACAATAATTACTGAAAGCAGCTACCATATGTAAAATAGCTACAACATGCCATGTGCCATGGCTTTCCTCAGATGACCAAGTTTAATCCTGAGTCAGATGCTGTTACTTACCTGCATTTTACAGGTGAAGAAGTGGAAGGCAGTGATCTTGAAACTATGTTCCTTGGAGCTTCTGCAGAGGGAAAAGGGGGGAGGTGGGAAGGGGTGAGAGGTTGGAGGAAAGAAAGGCCAGGCTCCAGATCTCTGGTTGTAGCTTAACCAGAGGTTTTGCTTTTATCTACTTTGATTACTGGGCATTACTGGAAACTGCCACTGAGAAAGAGTTCCGTGGTGTGATGGTTAGTTTTATGTGTGAACTAGGTGAGGCTATAATACCCAGTTATTTAGTCAACTGCTAATCTAGGTGTTGCAGTGAAGGTATTTTGTACATGTGATTAATATTTACAATTAGCCCACTTTAAGTAAAGGCAATCACCTTTGTTCATGTAAGTGGGCCTCATCCAATCAGTTGAAAGGCCTTAGGAGGACACACTGAGCTTTTCCTGAGAGGAAGAAATTCTGTCTTGAGCCGACAACATTAACCTCTCCCTGAGTTTCAGCCTGCCCCGCAGACTTTGGACTTGCCAGTCCCTACAATCACATGAGCCAATGCCTTAAAATTATCTTTATCCCATTCATTCTGTTTCTCTGGCTAATCCTAACACATGGCTCGAACAAAGATTCTATAGCCTTGCTGCTCAGAGCGTGGTCTGTAGGCCGGCAGCATCGACATCAGCTTGGAGCTTGTTGGAAACGCAGAATCTCAGGCCCCCACCCAGCCTTACTCAATTTAACACTGCATTTTCCCAAGATCCCCAGATTGTCCCAAAGCAGGTAAAAGTCAGAGGCAGACTTAATACCACATAAAGAAAGTACACTACAATCATTTTGCCAGAATAGAATCTTCAATCATTTCCACCTTGACTGTGATCTACTCTAGAACTCCTGAGAAAGAATTAAGCTTTCTTCTGAGAAAGAATTAAGCTCACCAGCTTGCCCCCTTAGAACTAAATAACTCACTGGCTGCCTTATGTAAATGTCATCAACCACATGAACTGGAGGTGAAGCCTTGAGGCCACCAAAGAGGTTCCAAGTCCAGAAATAGGAATATTTGCCTCTATTAAAGATACCTTATCTGCTCTTACTTACATCCCATTTCTCATCCTTCCTCAAGAAAAATCAAACTTTTTTTATTCCTTCTTAATTAGTAGGAAAAATCTAAGACAGCAAAAAATATTATGTACCTAGTTTCTTCCAAAGGGGGGTTACAAAATAATGCTCTCTAAAAGACAAACTAAGGCATCGTTCAGGCTCAACCTTGGATAAAATCCATAAGATTTAATAGAGTTTCATTTCTTTGACTAAAACCCTGCCCGTTTCATATCAAGCCTTGCACTTGACTACCCAGAGTTGCTGGAGGGAAGGACCAGGTCATTTCTTGAACTGTAGCTATTACTTGGCCCATCGTCAGTCCAGGGACCCGCACTCTGACAGGTGTTCACATCTCTCTCTGCAGCTGGAGTTACACTTCAGCAGATGAACAAGTCACCACCTGCTCTGGATGATACAACGGAGGGTTACTTAAATCCTTCCATGCTTTTGCTAAAGCTACTTTTATAATTCATGTTATATGTGAAATAGACTTTGGGGGAACCATTTTGTACCCCAAGAGTCAAAATGAATGACTAATCTCATAGGAGACAGTGATCACCTTCATCCTTGGGCATCACAGCAATTCTCATAGAAACTACAGCATTCATGATACGCCCCCTGGTGGGCAAAGGCCATCCTGCCTTATCTGTAGTGTGGTGGGAACCTGCGGTCCTGACCGTCCCAGGAGAGTAGGACAGCCAGGCTTTGCCTGAGCTGCGAGTTGAGTTCCTGTGGCAGACCTTCCTCCCTCGACACCTGGGTGGTCAGATGGCAGCTGGATCACCCCACTTTAGGTTGCCCCAAACACTTTGTGTAATGGTTCTCACACGAAGGGAGCAGAGCTGTACTGGGCACCCCATGAAATTGCAGCCCACACCTGCGGGTTTGGCTTAGGAGACCTGTGCAGGGCACAGAAGTGGCTGTTGGAAACTCTCCATATAACTCTGATGCCTTCCCTTGGCCTGGGTCCTCTGGGCTGCACAAGTGGCTGTTGGAAACTCTCCATATAACTCTGACGCCTTCCCTTGGCCTGGGTCCTCTGGGCTGCACAAGTGGCTGTTGGAAACTCTCCATATAACTCTGATGGCTTTCACTTGGCCTGGGTCCTCTGGGCTGTACATTAGATTCATTTGTGCCTCAGCACAATTAAATATGACTCTTTGGGAGTGAGCCCAGGCGTGTCAACATTAAAAGCTTCCAGGTGAGGGCAGCACTTGTGGCTCAGAGGAGTAGGGCACCAGCCCCCTATACCAGTGGTGGTGGGTTCAAACCCAGCCCTGGCCAAAAGCTGCAAAAAAAAAAAAAAAGAAGAAGAAGAAGAAAAAGAAGAAGTTTCCAGGTGATTCCAACAGGTAGCCAAGATTGAAAACCATCATGCCAGAAATTCTTTTTATGAGGGCTTCTCAAACTTTAACATCTCAACACTCTGCCTGGGGGTTTTGATATAGGCAGGTTCTGTGGGAGTGGGTTTGGGATGTGACCTGAGAGTCTGCATTTCTAATAAGCTTCTGGGTTATTCAGTGATGCTGGTCCAGAGAAACACTGATAACTTTTTAGTATAAAGATGCCCTGAATATTGCATATGTCACCTTTATACTAAAAAATTATTTGTTGTTTATCTGAAATCCACATTTAATGCAGTGTCTTATTTTTCTTTTATTTTATTTTATTGTTATTTTTTATTAAATCATAGCTGTGTACATTAATGCAAATATGGGGTACAATGTCTTGGTTTTATATACAATTTGAAATACTTTCATAAAACTGGTTAACGTAACCTTCACAGCATTTTCTTAGTTATTGTGTTAAGACATTTATATTCTACACTTAGTAGATTTAACATGTACCCTTGTAAAATGTACCATAGGTGTGGTCCCACCAATTACCGTCCCTCCACCCATCCTCCCCCCTCGTCTCCCTCCCCCTCCTCTTTCCCCTTCATCTTGGGCTGTAGTTGGGTTATAGCATTCAGATGGAAGTGTGAGTGTTTGTAAATTGGTTTCATAGTAGGGCTGAGTATATTTGATACTTTTTCTTCCATTCTTGAGATGCTTTGCTAAGAAGAATATGTTCTAGCTCCATCCACATAAACATAAAAAAGGTAAAGCCTCCATCTTTTTTAAGGCTGCATAATATTCCATGGTGTACATATACCACAATTTATTTTATTTTATTTTATTTGAGACAGAGCCTCAAGCTGTCACCCCAGATAGAGTGCTGTGGCATCACAGCTCACAGCAACCTCCAATTCCTGGGCTCAAGGGAGTCTCCTGCCTCCGCCTCCCAAGTATCTGGGACTACAGGTGCCCGTCACAACGCCCAGCCATTTTTTGGTTGCAGCCATCATCGTTGTTTGGCGGTCCCGGGCTGGATTCAAACCCACCAAGTCAGGTATACATGACTATTGTTGATATATATAAAGGCTACAGATTTATGAGTGTTGATTTTATAACCTGAGATGCTGCTGTCTTCCTTGATCACTTCTAAGAGTTTTGTAGTAGAATCCCTGGTGTTTTCCAGATATACAATCATATCATCTGCAAAGAGTGCAAGATTGATCTGACCCTATGTGGATACCCTTGATTGCCTTTTCTTGCTGATTGTGATGGCTAAGACTTCCATTACAATGTTAAAGAGCAGTGGAGACAATGGGCAACCTTGCCTAGTTCCTGATCTGAGTAGAAATGATTTCAATCTAACTCCATTCAATACGATATTGGCTGTGGGTTTGCTGTAGATGGCCTCTATCAGTTTAAGAAATGTCCCTTTTATACCTATTTTCTTAAGTGTTCTAATCATAAAAGGATGCTGGATATTATCAAAAGCTTTTTCTGCATCAAGAGAATCATAAGGTCTTTGTTTTTTATTTTGTTTATGTGATGAATTATATTTATAGATTTACATATTTGAACCATCCTTGAAACACTGTGGTAAAACCCACTTGATCATGGCATATAATTTGTTTGATGTGTTGCTGGATTCGGTTTGCTAGGATCTTATTGAATATTTTTGCATCAATATTCATTAGTGATATTGGTCTATAATTTTCTTCTCTTGTTGGGTCTTTACCTGGTTTGGGGATCAAGGTGGTGTTTGCTTCATAGAATGTGTTGGGGAGTATTCCTTCTTTTTCTATATCTTGAAAAAGGTGAAGTAATATAGGTACTAGTTCCTCTTTAATGGTTTGGTAGAATTCTGATGTGAAGCCATCTGGTCCTGAACTTTTCGTTTTGGGGAGATTTTGTAGAGTTGATGCTATTTCAGAACTTGATATAGGCCTGTTCAACATTTCCACTTCATTCTGGCTAAGTCTTGGAAGGTGGCGTGCTTCCTAGTATTGGTCAGTTTCCTTCAGATTTTCATATTTCTGAGAGTAAAGTTTCTTGTAATATTCATTAAGGATTTTTTGAATTTCTGAGGAGTCTGTTGTTATTTCGTCTTTGTCATTTCTGATTGATGAAATTAGAGCTCTTACTCGTTTATTCTTGGTTAGGTTAGCTAAAGGTTTATCTATTTTATTGACCTTCTCAAAAAACCAACTTTTTGATTTATTTATCTGTTATATAATCCTTTTGTTTTCAATTTCATTTAATTCTGTTCTAATTTTGTTTATTTCTTTTCTTCTTCTAGATTTGGGATTGGAATGTTCTTCCTTTTCCAATTGCTTGAGATAACCCATTAAGTCATTAACTTCCTCTCTTTCCATTCTTTTGAGGAAGGTTTGCAATGCTATAAATTTCCCTCTTAGGACTGCCTTTGTGGTATCCCAGCAGTTCTGGTAATTCATGTCTTCATTATGGTTTTGTTCCAAAAATATGGTAATTTCCTTCTTAATCTCATCTATGACCCAGCTATCATTCAGCATAAGGTTATTTAGTTTTTATGTTTTTGTATGAGTATGCAGATTCCTGTTGTTAGTGAGTTCAACTTTTATTCCATGATGGTCTGAGAAAATACAAGGAATAATTTCTATTCTTTTAAATTTGCTGAGGTTAGACTTGAGACCTAAGATGTGATCAATTTTGGAGGATGTTCCATAGGCTGATGTGTATATTCAAATGTATATTCAGTTTTGTTAGGATGAAATCTTCTATAGATGTCTATTAAATCCAATTGTTGAATAATTAAATTTAAGTCTAAAATTTCTTTGGTTAGCTTCTTATTGGAGGATCTATCCAACACTGCCAAAGGAGTGTTAAAATCTCTGACTATTATGGTGCTAGAGGAAATCAAGTTGCTCATGTCTGTTAGAGTCTATCTTATAAATTGAGGTGCATTCTGGTTGGGAGCATAAATGTTAATAATTGCAATCTCATCATGTTGAGTGTTACCCTTAACAAATATGAAGTGACCATCCTTGTCTTTCCTTACTTTTGTTGGTTTAAAGCCTATTGTATCAGTGAATAAAACTGCAACACCTGCTTTTTTCTGATTGTCATTTGCCTGAATTATAGTTGACTATCCCTTCACCTTGAGTCTATATTTATCTTTTAAGGGAAGATGAGATTCTTGTAAGCAGCAGATATCTGGCCTGAGTTTTTGTATCCAGTCAGCCATCCTGTGCCTCTGTAGAGGATAATTTAAGCCATTCACATTAATTGAGAGTATTAATAAGCCTGGTAGTATTTTGGGTATCGAGTTTTTCAAAAGTCCAGTGGACATTTTTGATCCTTTCACCACTCTGGAAGTTGGAATTTGATCAAACGTTTCTGAGTGAGTTTACTTTGGTGGTAGAGCATTGTGCTTGTCCTTGTGGAGGATGGGTCTGAAAATATCCTGGAGAGCTGGTTTAGTTATGGCAAATTTCTTCAACATGCGAATGTCATTAAAGCATTTAATTTCTCCATCATAAATGAAACTCAGTTTAGCTGGATACAGGATCCTGGGCTAAAAGTTATTTTGTTTTAGGAGGATAAAGGTCAATGTCCATCCTTTTCTAGCTTGAGAAGTTTCATCAGAGAGATCTGCAGTCATTCTAATATTCTTCCCCTTGTAGGTTATGGTTTTCATACTTCTTGATGCTTGCACAATTTTCTCCTTCATATTAACTTTGGCAAAGTTAATTATAATGTGTCTGGGAGATGCTTTATTTGGATTGAATCATGCTAGGATTCTGAAACTATCTGCATAATCTGAATTTCAGAATCTCTTGCCATGTTTGGAAAGTTCCCCTAAATTATCTCTTGGAGCAGAGCACCTGGGCCTTTTGAAGCAAACTCGTCACCTTCAGGAATTCCTGTAAGGCAAATATTAGCTTTTTTGGAACTATCCCATAGCTCTCTGAATGATCCATTTTTGTTCTCTACTTCTCTTCATCTTTGAGTGTTTGGGAGTGTTCAAAAGCTTTGTCTTTGATGTCAGAAATCCTTTCTTTTGCCTGCTCCATTCTGTTACTGAGGGATTCTACTATATTTCTCTTATCTTGGAAGGCCGCAAATTCTTTTCTCAATGTGTCAAAATCTTTGGTGATTTTGTCTTTGAATTCATTGAATTCTTGAGTCAACATTAGAATTAATCCTAGATCTAATTCCAATTTTACTTCCATTCTATTAATCTTATTTGCCATCCAAATTCTAAACTCGATTTCTGACATTTCAGCCATTTGTTTATGAATGGGATTTCTGGTACGTCCACCTTTTCGTTCCTTGGTAGAGTTGATCTACTCTGATTATTCATGTTGCCAGAGTATTTCCGCAGATTCTGCCTCATGATTATTTTTCACCATTTGGCTAAATGAGCAGGTAAGGTGAAATTGGATTGGGGGCTCCTGGAGTAGTAATTAACCAGCCCTTTGCCCAAGAGCTGAGATGGTGTCAGCTTTTCCCCTAAAGCTTTGCAAAGGACCCATACAGTACTACAGCCAAGTGTCTCACACTGGGGATCTGCTTGGTATGGTGGGTTTAGGTGGCTCTGTCCTGTAATCAGCTGGTCTCTGTCCAATCCTAGTGAATCAATAACTCTGAGTTGAAGTCTCAGCTGTGGAAAAAAAAAAGCAACTAAGACACCCTGCCTCCCATGGGCAAGAACTGGAAGAGGAAAATCAAACCTTCCCACAATAGCACAACCAGGGTACCACCTTGGATGGTCCTTGGGTGATTGACCCAGGTCAAGAGTTCCAACTAAGTTGTCCCAGTCAGCATCAAGTCTCAAGTGGGAAAGTTCAAAAGGTCTCCAGCAACTAGATAGCAGGAGTCTGCTGGTAACTTGAGTGTGGCTCACTCTGGTGCTCCATGGAGTCAGAAGGGCCCTCCCAGCAAATGAGTTAGTCCAGGGAGATTGATGCCTCCTTCCCCACCTTGCACCTCTATCACACCCAGTCACTGGTAACCGTGCAGGGCTGTGGCCCAGTTCCCTCCAATGAGCAGATGTTGCAGGGGTTTGAACTTGCCTGAGTCACAGGGAGTTCTGTGTCTCCTCAGCCAGGCCACTGCACTCTGCCACCAGCCAGCAGGGGGAGCTGAAGCCTGAGTACCTCAGGCACTTAATGGAAGCTGGGGAGTGTCACTCAGTTCCACCCCCACCCCAGATTGATGTTGCTGCCACTTACATTCTTGTGCAACTTGCATTTCTGTCCCAGCTGTATTCCACTGAGGGGCAGGGGCTGTTTGAGTTCACAGAAACTGTGACTCAACGTCCCCCTTCCCATGCTACTGCTGCACCAATTCTCATGGAGCTGGTATCTCTGTGTCCACTGCACTCTATTGTTTGTTTCCTTGGGGTCACAGCTCACCTCAGCAGGGGTGATGTGAGTTCTTTAAACTTCCCTTTCGGCTCAGTTCCAAACCATCAGCCTACTTGATAAACTTCTGTCCTTTAACTCTCCTGGACAGGAGCCTCTGTAGAAATCTGGCTCCAGTTGGTCATCTTGCTTCCTCCCCCTTTATTTTGTTTTTATTTTTTGCTAAATATGGCAACACATTTCTAGATTTCTCTGGTTTGTTTTGATGGCAAAGTGTTGCTGGGCAAAGTACAAAGTGTCACATATCTTTATAGGATGTGGATACCTGAGAATGTGATGAGTGTTCCACATCCTTTCCCCGGGAGAAGGCACAGGTAGGTTGGACAATGAAGTTCATAAACTCATACTAGAAAAAGTGCTGCATACCTAATTTCTGAGTATGATTATGGTCACCTTTGAAGTACTTCCCTTGGGAAGCATTGATGCCAGCACTTTGTCCACGCTTCACAGCAATGTAGAAACTATTTTTCTGAAATGGCCATGACGGCTGTCATCCTATGAGGTCTGACAATTAAGTTCATGAACTCGTTCTAGACAAAAAGCTTTGAAGGTTGGATGAAGTGCTGGCCAGGTGCATAGCTTCCCAAGGGGAGTACTTCGAAGGTAACCATAGTGATATTCAGAAATGAGGTATGTAGCACTTTCCCTAGAATGAGTTCATGGACTTAATTTTTTGACTTCATATATACATATATAAACGTTGGACAAGGGTCAGAGCCACTGGAGCCCATTCATGAGCCTCCAGTGATCCACGAACCCTGGAGAGAAAGTCCACCATCCTCTTGCTCAGCAGAAAAAAATTGTTCCAAATTGCCTATTTCCCAAAAAGATGTTCTATGGGTAACTGATTTCCGAAAATGTTAACAGATTTCAGATGAAAAAAAAAAAGTGTGTTGTGGGGAAAAAATTGAAAACTTCTAGATTAGGCTTGGTGCCTGTAGCTCAGTGGTTATGGTACCAAGTACATACACTGGGGCTGGCAGGTTTGAACCCACCAGGCCTCCTAAACAACAATGACAACTACAACAAAACTATAGCCAAGTGTTATGGTGGGTGCCTGTAGTCCCAGCTACTTGGGAGGTGGAGGCAAGAGAATCACTTAAGTCCAAGAGTTTGAGATTGCTGTGAGCTGTGTCTACTGAGGGCAACAAAGTGAGACTCTGTCTCAGAAAAAAAAAGAAAGAAAGAAAGAAAAATTCTAGATTAAACAAAATTAAGCAGGCTTCTTTCTTGAAAGACCTTGAAAATATTTAATCTATTATTGTCCAAAAGAGGCAAAAGTGTGAGTGTGTAGTCTAGTATTTGCAAAATGTATATGGTAAGGTATCTTTTTTTTTTTAAAGGATATCCCCTGGGTTGCAGCTATCTGAAACACCCTTTGAAGAATGTCTAAACTAAAAAAAAAAGAATGTCTAAACTTACTGACCTCAAAAAATAATGTTGCTCATGAAAACACAAAGCTCTTTCAGCCTTCAGAAAATCAAACACGGCACATAATTTGTTTTCATGGCTGTTTTATGCAATAGTACAGAAGGTAGAGTGAAAAGACAGTTCTCATTTAAGCTCTGTCACTTACCAGCTTGAGGAAGACAGTCTCTATGAGGCTCACTGGTCTTACCTGTTAAAAATAAAGAAGACAACACAACATTATGAAAGGAACACAACCAATATGAAAGTGCTTAGCAAACAAGGGTTCACTAATTAAATCTGCTTTGTTTTCTTCTTCTTTTTTGAGATGAAGAAAATAACTCTGTCACCCTGCATAGAGTGCTGTGGAATCTGCTCACAGCAACCACAAACTCCTAGGCTCAAGCGATCCTCTTGCCTCAGCTTCCCCAGCAGCTGGGATTACGGGCATGTGCCACAACACCTAGCTAATCTTTCTGCTTTTAGTAGAGACAGGGTCTCCCTCTTACTCAAGCTGGTCTCAAACTCCCGAGCTCAAGCAATTCACCTGCCTCGGCCTTCCAGGGTTCAAGGATTACATGTGTGAGCCACCAAGCCCAGACTGTTTCCTTCTTAATATAAAAAGAATAAATGCCCACTATGGAACATTTGGAAAATACAGAAAAATATAATCAGAAAATGTGACTCATAATCTTACCATCCCTAGATAACCACTGTTAAGATTTTTTCTTTTTTTGAGACACAGTCTCACTATGTTGCCCTTGGTAGAGTGCGATGGTGTCACAGCTCACAGCAACTTCTCTCTCTCTCTCTTTTTTTTTTGAGACAGAGTCTTACTTTATCAACCTTGGTAGAGTGCCATGGTGTCACACAGCTCACAGCAACCTCCAACTCCTGGACTTAGGTGATTCTCTTGCCTCAGACTCCTGAGTTTTTCTTTCTTTCTTTCTTTCTTTTTTTTTTCGAGACAGAGTCTCACTATGTTGCTCTTGGTAGAGTGATGTGGTGTCACAGCTCACAGCAACCTCAAACTCTTGGGCTTAAGTGATTCTCTTGCCGCAGTCTCCCAAGAGGCTGTGACTACAGATGCCTGCCACAACACCCAGCTATTTTTTGGTTGTAGTTGTCATTGTTTTTTGGCAGCCCCAGGCTGGGTTTGAACCCATGAGCTCCAGTGTATGTGGCTAGCACCCTAGCCACTGAGCTACAGGCGCCGAGCCTAGCTCACAGCAACTTCAAACTCTTACTTGGCTATCATTTTGTTGTAGCTGTCATTGTTGTTTAGCAGGCCTGGGCTGGGTTCGAACCCGCCAGCCCCAGTGTATGTGGCCAGCACCCTAGGCACTGAGCTACAGGCGCCTGGCCCACCATTAACATTTTAACTGACTTCCTTCTAAACTATGAGAGTTGATGCTCAAGAAATGAAAAATTTTCAGGCATACAATAGGATTTTTAGGCTCAGTTGGATAAGGTACCAGCCACATACACTTGAGCTAGCAGGTTCGAATCCAGCCTGGGCCCACCAACAACAATGACAGCTACAACCAAAAAATATCCAGGCATTATGGCAGGCACCTGTAGTCCCAGCTATTTGGGAGGCGGAGAATCACTTGAGCCCAGGAGTTGGAGGTTGTTGTGAGCTGTCACATCACAGCACTCTATCCAGGGTGACAGCTTAAGGCTCTGTCTGAGAAAAAAAATAGGATTTTTAAATGTAAAGCACAATTTGATGGATTGGGAGAGAGGAGGTAGAGAAGGAAAAGGTCAGGCCCACCACGGTGGCTCACGCCTGTGACCCCAGCACTCTGGGAGGCTGAGGTGGGTGGATTGCCTGAGCTCAGCAGTTTGAGACCAGCCTGAGCAAAAGCGAGACCCCATCTCTACTAAAAAAAATAGAAAAACTAGCCAGGCACTGTGGTGATTGCCTGTAGTCCCAGCTACTTGGGAGGCTGAGGCAAGAGAATCAATGGCTTGAGCCTAAGAGTTTGAAGTTGCTGTGAGGTTTGATGCCATGCTACTCAACCCCAGGGTGACAGAGTGAGACTCTAGCTCAAAAAAGTAAGGAAAGGAGGGAGAAGAAGGAAGAAAAGTAAAGGAAAAAAAGAAAAGAAAAGAAAAGGTCTGTTTGAATGTTAAAGGCATAAGAAGGCGGGCTTGTGAGATAATTTCCCATTTTAGCATCTCCTGTTAGAGATAAGAGAGATGTAGATTTCTAGATATCTGTTTCAGTTGCTGACTTTCCAATGAACACAAGGCTGAGATCTGACCCAATTAGCTCCATAACTTCAGCTTCTACCATTTTTCCTGGCATTTACCACTTCTTTTGATCTTTCTTGAAGGCAAACATCCTAGTGTTGCTAGGATAAC
>CAUYON010028007.1:0-14940 GCA_963573935.1 Arctocebus calabarensis
TTTTTTTACAGTTTAATGTATTTTAATAGCAAACTTACAGGAACAGCACAGAAGACAGACAACATTAAAAACATGTACTTGCATGTAGGACAACTCAGTTAGAGTTGTATAGAAAAGTATAGCAAATGGATGGAATCTACTGTATGATAAAAATGCTACAAACACCATTTAGTTGCCGTCAATAAGAAATTTACTTGTTTTAAAAAATCCAAATGCTGGAATTGTCAAGAAAAATTTAACAGGTTTATTTATAATTGTTATAAAGTTGAACTGCTGAAACTTGTTCACTGAAACATTAATGCTGCACATCTCCGCATTTTATATTAAAAATTCACACACAAGTGAAAATGGAAAAACTGCCAATACCTGATTTTTGTCCCCTATTTTTCCAGTCGTAATCATATACTTAAGTATCTTTTGACCCCATGGGGAAAAAAATCTAACGTTCAGAACTACCAATAACAGGAGGAAGAGAATTTTTTTTTTTTTTATAATGAAATGTTTTCCCATCACAGTAGACTCTCAAGCACATTCTCCATATATGCGGTGTGCTAGCTAGATGTCTTTTGGCATAATTGTTACACGTTTGGCATGGATAGCACACAGGTTGGTGTCTTCAAAAAGGCCAACCAGATAGGCCTCACTTGCCTCCTGCAAAGCACCAATAGCTGCACTCTGGAAAAGCAGATCTGTCTTAAAGTCTTCAGCAATTTCTTGCACCAGACGCTTGTAAGGAAGTTTGCGAATCAGAAGTTCAGTGGACTTCTGATAACGTCTTATTTCACGGAGTGCCACGGTACCAGGCCTGTAGCGACGAGGTTTTTTTCACCCCTCCAGTAGAGGGCGCACTCTTGCTAGCGGCTTCTGTAGCCAGTTGCTTCCTGGGTGCTTTACCACCGGTGGATTTACCGGAAGTCTGCTTTGTAGGAGCCACGGTATAAAGACCGTCTTATTTACCCCCCTTCTTCTTCGGCTGGAGCTCGGCGAGCTAGAGGCGGCGCTGGTGTTAGACAGTGATGGCAGCTGCGAACACAATTGAAAGATCCAGAATCTAAAACTTTTTGAGCACCAATATGATACCACGATGGAAAATTCCGACCTAACAACTTTGCTTTCTGATGGCTCCACATATACAAATTGTTTTCTGCACAAAATTATTAAAAATATTGTATAAGATTATATCCAGGGATGTGTATAAGGTATATATGAAACATAAGTCAACCTCGTGTTTATACTTGGGTGCCATCTCCAAGATATTTCATTATGTACATGTTAATATTCCAAAATCTGAAAACATCTGAAATCTCAAACACTTCTGGTTTTGAAAATTTTGGATCAGGAATATTCAACCTGTATTAAATGAAGTATAGTTGTAATCATTTTCATTAATCGCCATAATTAGCCAAAGTAACTAATTTTTGTTTTCTCCAAACACAGGGAACAGCATGAAGCAAAAAACCAAGAACTGCCTAAGTTTTTATGAGTTCACATTTTATGTTACCTTTACATTTTCACAAAGCAGAGTGAACACCTCATCCAAAGGCAATTACACATTCTATTAATCTATATTCCTTTATCATGCATATGAATAAGGATAAATTAAAACTATATATAGTATACGTTTTATATTTTGTAACTTAGAAACTAACCAGGTATACATGAAAAACTCAACCTTTATCTAAGATTGTCAAATTTTAACTGAGTAGTTGGGAAATTACAATTTTAGCTAGAACATAAGTCTTCATGATTGATACTATTATAAGAATTTTGTTAAGACTAAAACTCTTGTAATCAACATCTGTGCTATGATTTTACTTAAATACAATTTTATATTTTATAATATTAAAAAATTTATTTCCATAATGATCCTTTTCTTCTCCCTTAAAACCAATATAGGAAATTTCAAACATTTAAATCTTGAAAAGTTTTAATCTTAGTATTATATAAACTAGAATCCTGTCTTGACATTAATTTTATATAAAACCAGGACAATACAGAACATAGATTTGTCTTTGATCAACATGATTAACTCAATGTGTCTAAAATTTATCTATTTATCGGAAACATTTCATGTTACTTTAAAAATATATTTGCATTTTTAAAACTTTGTATTCATGAGGTAAATGTTCAATCATAAAAATCATGTTTAAAAGCCCTTATTTTGAAAATAAGATCTTTTTCTTTCCTGAAGTGGCAGGAAAGGAAAAAAAAAGAAAACAAAATCTTTTCTCTCTCAACTATAGTAAAGGTTACAGTATAGGGTGACGCCTGTGGCTCAGTGGGTTAGGGTGCTGGCCCCATATACCAAGGGTGGCGGGTTCAAACCCATCCCTGGCCAAACTGCAACAAAAAATAGCTGGGCATTGTGGCAGTTGCCTGCAGACTCAGCTACTTGGGAAGCTGAGGCAAGAGAATCACCTGAGCCCAGGAGTTGGAGGTTGTTGTGAGCTGTGACACCATAGCACTCTACTAAGAGTGATACAGTGAGACTCTGTCTCTTAAAAAAAAAAAAGGGTTACGGTGTAAATATATTTGTGTATTTTTTAATATAAAAGAAAGTTTACTAACTTTGTTTTTTTGAGATAGAGTCTTACTATGTTGCCCTCAGTAGAGTTCTATGACATCACATCTCACAGCAACCTCAAATTCTTGGGCTTAAGTAATTCTCTTGCCTCAGCCTCCCAAGTAGCTGGGGCTACAGGCGCCCACCACAACACCCAGCTAATTTTTTTTTGTTGTTGTTATTGTTGTCATTGTTGTTTGACAGGCCCTGGCCGGGTTTGAACCCACCAGCCCCAGTGCATGTGGCCAATGCTCTAACCACTGAGCATGGGTGCCAAGCTGAAAGTTTACTAACTTTTTGATTGCCGCCACCATTGTTGTTTGGTGGGCCCGGGCTGGATTCGAACCCACCAGCTCAGGTATACGTGGCTGGCGTCTTAGCCCGTGGAGCCACAGGCGCCAAGCCAAGAAAGTTTACTAACTTTTTGAAAGAAATTTTTGTCTGCTTAAAGTTTTTGATAATAACAATGATTCTTTTCCTGAGCATTTAATCTTTTAAAATTTCCCAAGTGAGGGGAAGGGAGGATAGGGCAGTGGGGGGGTGGCTTTGAGAAATATGAGATTATTACTGTAAAAGATTCTCTTCTTTCTGTAAGAAGGGAGAAAGCTTAGATGCAGTTAACCCTTATATATATATGTAGACACTAAAGAGGAAGTGATTACAGCTTGAGTAAAACTCAAGCCCTAGACAATTTTATCAAGCCAATTAAAAGTCAGTGCTTATTAACCACCAAAGAACGGGAATGGAGAGGGGACCCACGTCCATCCGTGATCTCCCTCTTTTATTTATTTATTTTTGTGAGACAGAGTCTCAAGCTGTTGCCCTGGGTAGAGTGCTGTGGCATCATAGCTCACAGTAACGTCCAACTTTTGGGCTTAAGCGATTCTCTTACCTCAGCCTCCCTAGTAGCTGAGACTACAGGTGCCTGCCACAATGCCTGGCTATTTTTTTTTTTTAGGTTGTAGTTGTCATTGCTGTTTGGCAGGCCTGGGCTGGATTCTTTGTCATTGCTGTTTGGCAGGCCTGGGCTGGATTCGAACCCCACTGCTCCGGTGTATGTGGCTGGTGTCCCAGCCGCTGAGCTACAGGTGCTGAGCCTGATCTCCCTCTTTTAGACAGATCAGACATACTACCTCCTCTGGAAGGTATCTGTCCCCTTTTTTGCCTTAGGTACTTCTCAATTGAACCTTCTTGTTTATGTCAAAGTTCCCCATGTGGCTACTGTAATTCTAATTCATTCTCAGTGAAGTTATGCCAGGAGGTAGCACAAGTTCATTAGCAGACAAGCAGAAATTGCTCTACTGTTGAGCAAAGGTAATATGCACGTACTACTTGTGCATTGAGCCCTCAGCCCCAAGGTTAATCTTCCTCTACTTGTTGACCAGCAGCCAGCTGGCATGGAATACACAGTGACATCTTCCCTGACGCCAAGTTCTCATACCCAGAGGCCATCCGGAAAGTTCTCATAGACTAACAGAAGGTGGTATACAAATAGAACACAGGAGGTAGTGCTGAAAGACAAAGAGACACCAAAGTCTGATTGGAAGCCAAAAATTTTAGGAGACAAATAATAAACCTGATGCTGAAGGGCCAAAAAGACAACCAGAGTCTAAATTTAATGTAAAACCAGACAGTGAAGACAGAGAGGATTTGAAAATCTTGAGACTCAAGGAGTCTTGGGTATGCACATTATTACTGAGTCAAAGAGGCCAGTCCTCACCCTCAAAGGGAACTTAAAATGTCCTAATCTGGCTTGGCGCCTGTGGCTCAGCGGGCTAAGGTGCCAGCCACATACACCTGAGCTGGCAGGTTCGAATCCAGCCTGGGCTCACCAAACAACAATGACAGCTGCAACTAAAAAATGGCCGGGCATTGTGGCGGGTGCCTGCAGTCCCAGCTACTTGGGAGGCGGAGGCAAGAGACTCGCTTGAGCCAGGAATTGGAGGTTGCTGTGAGCTGTGATGCCACAGCACTCTATCCAGGGTAACAGCTTGAGGTTCTGTCTCAAAAAAAAAAAAAAAGTCCTAATCTTTTTTATTTTATTGTTTTATTAAGTCGTAAATACATAAATCATATATACATTAATGCATTTATGGGGTACAATGTGCAGATTTTATGTACAATTTGGAATGTTTACATCAAACTGATTAACATAGCCTTCACCTCACTTATTGTGTTAAGACATTTATATTCTACACTTAATGGATTTGACATGTACCCTTGCAACATGCACCATAGGTGTGGTCCCACTGTTTACCCTCCCTCCATCCAATCTCCCCCCTCACTTCCCATCCCCCTCCTCTTCCCTTCTTCATCCTGGGCTGTAGTTGTGTTTTGTCTTTCTTATGAAGTGTGGGTGATTATAAATTGGTTTCATAACAATACTGAGTACATTGGATACTTTTTCTTTCATTCTTGAGATACTTTACTAAGAAGATTTTCCAGCTCCATCCATGTAAACATAAAGGTGGTTAAGTCTCCATCTTCTTTTAAAGCTGCATAATATTCCATGATATACATATAACACAATTTATTAAAAATGTAATCTTACCAGCCTCAGCTAGCCAAGAGCAAACTTTTAGTTTGATAAAGGTAGCCTATTGGTTCATTGTAGTGAGGGAGATCAGAAAGGGAAAAGTTATGATGTGATTTGGAGAACGGTGGTATTTAGATGAAATTTAGATGAAACGGTATTTTCATAGGTGAACACAAAACAGGGCTGAATGTAAAGGGCCAACATCAGGTCTCTTTTCTTTAGAATCTATAAATTAAGATGTGAAATGTTCTGTCCCCAAACCCTTTATCTTTATCTGCACCTGGATTGAATATCAAGGCTGCCTCTGTGTCGAAGTGAATTTGATCTTACAGCCAAGAGTGAGGGATGTTTTGTTCTTGGTGAAATGATTTCAAAACCAAAGCTTTTAGAAAACCAGATTTCTTAGTACTAGAGCAGCAGTCACGCTACTAGTGCCATTAGGACACTTTCCACGTGGAGTGTTTCCTTGGGAGAAAAAGGATTTTCTGCTAACTTTGCAGCTGGCTTTATCTGCATCTGTTTTCCCAGCCTGACGAATGGCATAGCAAAATTTCATTTTATTAGGCCAAACCAATTTTCACTTTCTCAGCATGTAACCCAGGCTCTTGCTTTTCCTGCTTGTGGAACTTGCCAGAAAGTAGCAGCAGGGACATGAAATCTTTTCTGGGAGTAATTAATCTTTCCTTCTTTCCTGTTACCGTCTTCCTGGCATGGGCTATGTAATTTTAAGGCCTGGGGTTGTTCCTGGCCTCTTCTGTTGGAACAATCTTAGGCATTGACTGCTCAGAAAACTTGCTCATTTCAACCTGCTCCTGGTGGCAGGTGTCTGCTGAGACCTTGCTTCTCTCTACACATTCATGCTGTCATTTCAGCAGGAGTTCTTTTCTTTCCATCCATGGGGTTCTGTCTCTGGGGAGTGACAGGGGTGTGGAAACAGGTAGGCACTTTTCTCAGCAGTGCTGCCTGGAAGCCCTTGGAGATACAGGTCATAAAGAGTATAGATTTTCAAATATGGGAGGAGAAGATAAAGAAGAGGGGGTAATTTCTAAGGCAACCGAGGGCATTCTACCTACACCCAGTTCTGCCAGTTCTGCCACGCACCTGGCTGTTGAGCAGTAGCCCACAGCTTCAACCCTTTTGGTGATAGGAAGGCCAACTAGAGTAACTGCACAGTCCTTAGGAGCTTCCAAGTCCCAGAACCTTGGGGGCTTCTGCAGCAGGCATGTAGGAAGGTCTTCTGAGGTTTCCTCTCTCCGCACGGAAAGTTCCTGCTGGCTTTCTCGCCTACTCTTTGACAGATGTACCCCACCATTGTACTTTCTATCATTCAATCTCATGCTCTCTTCCCAAATCCAAGTGCAGGTAACAAATCCCATACTCCCACTTCAGTTCCAGACCTTGCCCCGACCATAAGGCCTAGCCCTTATAAGGAAGTTCCAGAGGGAAGGTGCTCATCACAGAATGATAGTATCTTCTATAATCTGAGTTTCCACTTTAGAATATGATGATGGAAGTGAATTTAAGAATGCAGTTAGAAATTCTTTGAGGGGCTAAAGTTACAGTCTGGGGAAATAGTTAAGGCCAATGAATTTCAGCTGTGGAGAAGCCTGGGTCAGCAGAAACCTGATGTCCCTAAGCTGTAGGCCCAAAGAAAAAGCCAGAAAAAGAATATAGCCCCAAAGGACAAGAGGACCTTAAGAGAGCCAAAGCCAAATGCATCAAGGAAGAGAAATAGGAGAAAGGTCCCACCGAGTCAGAGAGTCACCCTCCTACATCAGGGACTTAGTGAACACCCTAGAGAATAAGAGCTCTAGTTTTTGCCCCAGATGGAATAGACTTCTACAAAAAGTAACTTTGGGGAAAGTTGTCCCAGGACACAAAAAGGCAGGAAGGTCGCTTGCAAAAAACTAAGTCAACTGCATGTTGTCCATGTTCAGCTGAAACAGAGGAGTGTTTGAGGGAAGTATGGTGGTCATCCTTCTGAGCACGTGGGGTACATCAAAAAGGAAAACAAAGCTGCCTGCCCCGTGCAGTGGCCAACATTTGGCCCTTGGTCAGTTCCCTTGCTATGCTGCTCCAAACTATACTAAATCTCCTTCCCTTTTCTCAAGATTCTGCTCCTCCCACCCCCTCAACAGATTTGTTACGCTGCACACTTGTGAAAGGAGCCAGAGGCCTTCATGTGGGAGCTTTTCATCATCAAATCTGCAAAATCTGTTGCCTCATTTTCTGCCTTCCTGACTCTTAACGTGAAAAAGGTGTCCTTCCTGGAGGCCTTCCTTGACCTTCCCAAGAAGGGACCAGTGTCTTTGCTCTTCTTATTACAACTTGTTTCACTGGTTGTCCTTTTGGGTTACTTAGCTTCCTTGATGACAAGTACATTCTCTACCTCGCTGCTGGCCAGGTGCATCGCACCTATTTAACTGTCAACAACTGAATGCCCGAACTAAAGAGCCAGTGGTTGGGTGGAGTATGGGGAGGCCCCGCCCAGAGTGCTCTGGGGGTGGGGCCACGTCAGAGGCGGGCCCACGGCCTTGGGGCGGGGCTTGTGTGGCTTCTGGCCCAGTGTCTCAGTAGGCTGCGGAGTCTGGCCCCGCGTCTGGCCCAGTGTCTCAGTAGGCTGCGGAGTCCCGAAGCAAGGGCTGGGAGTCCACCCACACAGATGAGGTCGTAGCTAAGTGGATGGGGCCTTGGGCTGCCCCTTCCCTTGTGCTTGACCAGCTGTCCAGTCACCACAGGGTGCTGTGTCCGGGCCGTGGTCCAGGCTGTGGCTTCGGAAGGCCCTGAAGAGCCCTGAGCTTGGAGTCTCTGGCGGGAGATGCGACCCGCCTTTTCTCCGCCTGAGCCTAGGAAGATCGCCTCTACCGTCACGGGTGGGACGTCTGCCGCCCACTGCCGGCTGTTGAGGCCTCTCCGGCAGTGCCGGCTGTCGGTCTCCCACTTAGTGCAGTCTCCAGATCTCATCCTTCCTCCTCCATACAGTTGCCCGGTGCGGCTGCTCGCAGGAGGTGAAGGGAGCAGGAAGCCTCTCTAGGCACCTGCGTTCGGGGCAGAGCTGGAGGTTCTGCTGCAGTTGCCACGTGGACTTGCTGGCGATTCAGCACCTCGAATCAGCACGCAGTACCTCTACCCACACGGCTCAGCACCATCTTGCGGGTCCAGAAAGGTGTCGGTGTCCTCAGCAAGGCCAAGGGGAGCCGTTGGAGAGCCTCCAGGTAGAAGACAGCCAGGACAGTAGGGTGTCAGAGGCCAGAGACCGGGCAGTGGCAGAACCCTGTGTCCTGCCCAGGGGACTCCAGCATGGCAGCCCCGGGCCTCCAGGTGAGTCCAGAAGATTGGGGTGGTGTGGGTGCGTGGGCAGGGCGGTGGAGGCAAAGCTTTCAAAACTCAGGTACTGATGCAGTCATGCCGCGGTCTCCTTGTTATCTTCCTTCAGTTTCTTTGGGTTCATATTGCCTTCCTTTTCCTAGTTTCTTAAGGTCAATACTTATTAGATTATTGATTGAGACCATTCTTCTCATTATAAACTTTTGTTTTTGAAATGAGCGTAATCTCAAGATTTTATTCTCTGATGAATGGCCAACAAACACCTGAAAAAAATGTTCATCTTCCCTAATCATCATACAAATGCAAATCAAAACCACCCTGAGACGGCACCTAACCCCAATGAGATTAGACCACATCACAAAGTCCCGTAGTTGCAGATGCTGACATGGTTGTGGAGAGAAAGGAACACTTTTATAGTGTTGGTGGAATTGCAGACTAATAGAACCTCTTTGGAAGGAAGTATGGAGAATCCTAAAAAAGCTACAAGTAGACCTTCCATTCTTCTACCCAGAAGAAAAAAAATCATACCATAGGACCTTTGCACTAGAATATTTATGGGACCTCAATTCACAATCACCAAGACACGGAAACAACCAAGTGCCCATCAAC
Source organism: Arctocebus calabarensis (assembly GCA_963573935.1). NCBI lineage: Eukaryota > Metazoa > Chordata > Mammalia > Primates > Lorisidae > Arctocebus > Arctocebus calabarensis. Next base: position 9,036 of record CAUYON010028007.1, read on the forward strand.
CCATGAATGGATTAATAAACTGTGGTACATGTATACCATGGAATACTATTTGGACATAGAAAGATGGACATTTTATATCTTTTGTATTAACCTAGATGGAGTTGAAGAACATTCTCCTTAGTAAGGTATCACAAGAATGGAAATGCAAGTATCTAAAGTACTCAATATGAAACCAGTAAATGACCAACTACGCGTCCACACAAGAGAAAAACACAATTAAATGCAAATTGGGAGGGAGCTGGTAGAGGAGAAGAGGGAGGGGCAATGATGTGTTCTCATCTCATCAGTACAACACAGGGGTTTATAGCCACCTCCTGGCGAAGGGCTCAACTACAACTTGGACTTTACCTAACTGTTAGGTTATTATTTATATCTGTTAGGACCTAACCTGCTCATTTGTACTCTCATTTTAATCTGAAATGAAGAAAATATTTTGTCATGTTTATGATAATAAAAGAAGCTTAGGACTGGATCACTTGACCCTTTCTCTTGTTATCTATCTCCTCCTAGGGCAACATGCTTGCATGTCTTAATAGCCAGCATTCTTTCAGATCTGCAGTTGGGTTAAAAATTTAAGCCTCAGCATGGTCTTTTTGTAGTTTTAAATTTTTTTCTAGAAAATTGGTTTAGACTCTTCACCAAAGCCACTCTTGCTTCCTGTCATAACTCTGCTTTTCCTAGGCATTTAGAGAGTTGGGCTGATGCTTGCCTTACTTTCTGAAAGTCTGGTGGGTTTAGGAAAGTTTATGTTCTTGAGAATGCTATTGCTGTTAACTTTTGGTGCAATGAATTTCCCTATAAATACTGATTTAATTGTACCCACAAATTTTTATTATGTTGTATTTTCATTTTTGTTCAGTTTAAATTATAATTTCTGATTTGACATTCATACAGAAGAATGTTTTTAATTTCTAAATATTGTGGATTTTTCAGATATCTTTCTATTTTTTTTTTTTTTTGGCTGAGGCTGGGTTTGAACTCTCCACCTCTGGTATATGGGGCCAGTGCCCTACTCCTTTGAGCTACAGGTGCCGCCCTATCTTTCTATTCTTGATTTCTAATATAATTCCATTGTGGTGAGAGAACATATTTTGTAAAATATAATATCATTTTTTTAAAACTTAGTCGAGATTTGTTTTATGTCACATTACTTGGTCTATTTTGTCTGAATGTTTAGAAGGATTGTCTATCCTGCTGTTGTTGAATAGAGTTTTCTTTAAATATCAAGGAGTTGGTGTTTTTTATAGTATTGTTCAGGTTTTCGATGTCTTTCTTGATTTTCTTTTCTTACTGAGAGAGGATTATTGAAGTGTCCACCTAAAATCATGGCGTTGTCTGTTTCTCTTTTGGATTCTATCAGATTTTGCTTCATGCATTTTGAAGCTCTAATTTTAGATGTACACATTAATAGATTTAGGATTTATATATGTTAGTGTATTGTTCCCGTTGGCATTTTTTAATGACACTCTTTATTTCAGGTCACATTTCTGTTCTAAAGTCTACTTTAATATTTATACAAAGACTTGAGCTTTCTTTTGATTAGTGTTTGCATAGTACATCCTTTTTCTTTCTTTTAACCTATTTATGTTTCTATAGTTGAGGTACATTTCTTGTAGGCAGCATACTGTGTGGGTTTCACTTTTTTTTTTTTATTAAATATTATGCCTTTTAATTGGGGTGTGTAGACCATTTACATTGTGGTTGTTGATGTGTTTATATTTAAATCTATCATTTACTAGTTTTTTATTTATCACATCTTTTTTTTTTTTTTTAAGAGACTCACTTTGTCTCCCTTGGTAGAGTACTCTGGCATCACAGCTCACAGCAACCTCCAGCTCCTGGGCTCAGGTGATTCTTTTGCCTCAGCCTCCTGGGACTACAGGCGCCTGCCATAACGCCTGGCTATTTTTTGTTGCAGTTTGGCCAGGGACAGGTTTGAACTTGCTACCCTTGGTATATGGGACCAGCGCCCTACTCACTGAGCCACAGGTGCTGTCGTATCACATGTTTTATATAGTTATCTTTGAATAATTTTATACTACTTTATGTATAGGGTCAGAACTTACAAGAGGATACTTTTCCTTTCCCCCATTCTTTGTGCTTCTTTTTTTCAAATTAATTTTAAATTTCTTAAGGGATGATTTACTTTTTTCAATGAAGTTATTATTAATAAAATATTTTGGGTGGGAAGTTATTATTAATAAAATCTTTTATTATAAAATAATTTTATAACAAAATATTTGTACATTTATATTTATAAAAGAAATATTTTATATTAATAAAATTTTATATATTTTATTAATATAAAATTATATATTTATAAATTATATATTTTATAAAAGAAATATTTTATTTTATATGAATAAAAATTTATATATTTTATTAACATATAAAAATATAATGGGTAAGGCACCGGCCCCATATACTGAGAGTGGCAGGTTTGAACCTGATCCTGGCTAAACTGCAACAACAACAACAAAAATAGCCGGGCACTGTGGCATGCACCTGTAGTCCCAGCTACTTGGGAGGCTGAAGCAAGAGAATCGCCTCAGCCCAGGAGTTGGAGGTTGCTGTGAGCTGTGATGCCATGGCAGCCACCAAGGGCAATAAAGTGAGACTCTGTCTCCAAAAAAAAAAAAAATTTCACCTAAAGTCCCCTTGACCATCCCTTTCTTGGAGTACATAACGTTACCAGTTTCTTATATATCTTTCCCAATCTTTGCTATGCATTTACCTGTGTATATGTGTATGCTTAGAGTATGTATAGTTTACTATGCATATCATTTTTTTTTTTTTGAGACACAGCCTCAAGCTGTCACCCTGGATAGAGTGCTGTGGCATCACAGCTCACAGCAACCTCTATGCATATCATTTTATAGCATGCTTCTTTTATTCAACCATGTATCTTGTCAACCCATATAAATATGGATTTGCCTTATTGCTGTAAACTGCTGTATAGTATTCCATAATGTATTTCTTAAGTTTTTTTTTTTAGGTTGATAGACATTTGTTTCCTTTTATTCATTATGATAAGACTTCTGTAAACATCCTACTATGTGCTTTGTAGACGTTGGCAAGTGCTTCTCTACAGTACATATCTAGACGAGGAACTACATTTTTCATAGAACTTCCCAGCAAGAAATAAAGGGAAGAGGAGTAGCAGAAATTATAGAAAGTTCTGGGATTGTAGTTAAATTGGGAATAGTGAGGGTATTTGGTGTAGTAGGGATGTGAGAGGATTTAAACCCTTGGAAAGTCTTTGGAAAATCTTAGGTAGTATTGTCATCATCTTTAGAACTCAGGGGCATTTAGGGGAACATGGATGGTTATTATTTTCATGCCTTGCCTATAAAGAAGCAACATTTTTACTTCATCAGAGAGAAAATAGAAGGGCATGATTGACAGCCCATTGGGGTTATGAAAATAATTGAATTTAGAGATTGTCTGGTTAAACACCTTCATAGTTCTCATAGGCAGCAAGGCCTCAAGAGGCAGAGAGACTTGCTCCAGGTTCCATATAGAGTCAGTGGCAGATCTGGATCCCCAGCCCTAAATGCTGACATATTTCCATTCAGCTATAAGAGGAAGAAAAGCAGAAACAGGAAGGAGATAGCTTAGTGCAGCGAGGGGAAGTTATGGTGGGGGCCACAGAGACAGAGGCAAACAGCATTGCTGCCCACTCCACCCCCTGCAGTGGCCTGTCTTCTTCTCCCCAGATTCCTGTGGACTTCTTTCTTCAGCAGCATCAAAGACATCCAGAAAGGAAAACTAAACAATCCAAATTACAGGATAGAGAAAAAGACTCATTTCCATTTCTGCAGCAAAACAAACATAGTGGAAATAACGAGGCTTTGGTTTGGATCTGATGTAGAAGATGGGTAAACGCTTATAAATAGTCTATAAACCAAGAAGTGGAGCCGCAGTAATGCTCTTTTGGAGGGTAGACGGATGGGGCTGGGCATATTATCCCAAAGCAGCTATTCAATAATTGCAATAATTATTAATTTCAGCCAACAAAACAAAATAAATGAAAAAACTCAACAAAAGGTGAGGGTGGGTCATTAAAACAAAGAAGCTGGATACACAAAAGACCTGTCCCAGGGGGAAAGTTATGGAAGTAGGAGTTGAAACTGTCCCTCCAGGCTTCTGTCCACTTTAACAGCAGAAGTCCTCAAACTGGCCTGCCCATAGCAGCATGGCATCCCTGCCCACAGAGGATGCCCCCTGAAAGTGCAGCATTTTCAGGTGCTGTCTTATGAGGACTTGCTAACAATGTATTTATTATTTAGTCCAGTAATGCTCTTTTTTAGAAAAATGTCACACAATCTCCCTGCATTCTGATACCTGGGGTGCCTTTTACACAGGTACATTCTTGAACTACCCCACCCCAACTCTAGTACTACAATCTGAATTTCTTTGGGTAGGGTGGGTCTTGGAATCTGCATATTAAATAATTCTCCGGGTTAGCCTAGTGCCTGCCTGCTGATCCAGAGTAGGCTTGTCCAATAACTTTGCAATGTAAAGGAGCTATCTTATTGAAGGCCTACATAAATTATGTTGAATCCTGTCAATTTGCTACTTTTATTTTGGAAGTCAAAATAGTATATTGGCAATTTCATATGGTTCCACCTTGAATCTTTATTTTCTTTAAATGTCACTTGAGTGTTAGAAAATGAGTTCTCTAGATCTTTTTTTTTTTTTTGTAGAGACAGAGTCTCACTTTATCACCCTGGGTGGAGTGCTGTGGCGTCACACTGCTCACAGCAACCTCCAGCTCTTGGGCTCAAGCGATTCTCTTGCCTCAGCCTCCCGAGTAGCTGGGACTACAGGCGCCCGACACAGTGCCCAGCTATTTTTTTGTTTTGCAGTTCGGCTGAGGCCGGGCTTGAACCCGCCACTTTTGGTATATGGGGCCGGTGCCCTACTCGCTGAGCCACAGGAGCTGCCCTCTTTCTGTTTTCTTGAGGAATGCTTGCAGTGCTATAAATTTCCCTCTAAGGACTGCCTTTGCCGTACCCCATAGGTTCTGATAATTAGTGTCATCATTGTCATTTTGCTTCATGAATTTGGAAATTTCCTGCTTAATCTCGTCAATGACCCATGTATCCTTCAGCATGAGGTTGTTAAGTTTCCACAATTTTGTTTGAGTGTGAGGATTCTTGCTGTTGTTGAGTTCAACCTTTATTCCATGATGGTCTTAGAAGATGCAAGGGAAAATTTCTATTTTTTTAAATTTGCTGAGGTTAGACTTGTGATCTAAGATGTGGTTGATTTTGGAGTATGATCCATGGGCTGATGAGAAGAATGTGTATTCCGTTTTGTTGGGATGAAATGTTCTGTAGATGTCAGTTAAGTCCAAGTGTTGGATGGTTAAATTTAAATCTATGATAACTTTGCTTAGCTTTCTTTTGGAGGATCTGTCCAAGACTGTTAGAGGGGTGTTAAATTCTCCAACAACTACAGTTGTGGAGGAGATTAAATTGCTCACGTCTGTTACAGTTTCTCTTATAATTTGAGGTGCATTCTGATTGGGTGTATAAATATTAATAATTGAAAGCTCATCATTTTGTGTATTACCTTTAACAAATATAAAATGCCCCATCCTTATCTTTACTCACTTTGGTTGGTTTAAAGCCTATTGTATCTGCGAACAAGATTGCAACACAGCTTTTTTTCTGTTTTCCATTTGCCTGAAATATGTATGTCCATCCCTTCACCTTGAGTCTAGATTTATCTTTTAAGATAAGGTGTGATTATTGTATAGAACAGATATCTGGTTTAAGTTTCTGTATCCAGTCAGCCAGCCTGTGTCTCTTAAGAGGGCCATTTAACCCGTTCACATTTATAGAAACTAAGGACAGGGAATTCGCCATTGTGGATTTCAATATGTGGTTCAAAGTATATG
>CAUYON010028009.1:0-27943 GCA_963573935.1 Arctocebus calabarensis
ATTAAGGCAAATGTTAGAGGGAGAAAATTCTAGTGGGGAAGAGAGAAGCTCTCGCCGTTTCTCTCCCAGTCTTTCCCCATCTCCTCCTTTAGGCCTTTAGTCTCAGGGTATATATAGGTGTATGGGTTCCTTGGCCAGGAAACAAATGAATACAGTCCCTTCCACTAGGGGCAGAACCTTATATTTTCAAATCTCTTGTTTTTACAAAAAGTACAGATGATTTCTGATTTGAATGGTTTGACTTACAAGTTTTCAACTTCAGAATGATGTAAATCATTGCAATTACAATGCAATGTGCAGTACTGGGTGAATCACATGAGATATTCAGCACCTCCTAATAAAATACATTTTGTGTTAGATGATTTTTGTCTAACTGTAGGCTAAGGTAAGATTTCTTTTGGGGCATGCTTAAAGAAGGCTAAGCTAAGTTATGATGTTCAGCAGGTTAGATGCATTAATGCATGATATTTTCAATGTGTGATGGATTTACTGAGATGTAACCTCATCATAATTGAGAAGAATCTCTCTCTCACACACACACACTCACACACAAGATCAGACAGCTCATGAACTCATGCTAGAAAAAGTGCTCCATGCCTCATTGCTAAATAGCACTGTGATCAACAGATGGCCAAGGGAAGTCCTTCAAAAGTGACTGTGGTGATACTCCACTAAGGTATGTAGCACCACTTTTTCTAGGACAAGTTCATGAACGTAAGTGTCAGACTTACTACAATGACAGCTCAATGGCCATTTCAGAAAAATAGTTCCAAAATTGCTTGGAAGGGTCAACTAGGCACTAGTGTCAGTGCATAGCTACCTAAGCAAAGTACCGTGAAGGTGACTTTAATGATATTATGCAAAAAGATATGTGGCCCCTTTTCTAGGATGAGTTCACAAACTTAATTGTCTGACTTCATTAGTATATATATTTTCCTGCAGAAATTGGATGCCTTCTCATATTATAGGTGACCTTTATTTTTACAATAGTATGCCCCATCCTATCTTGTGATTAGATAAAAAAAGTCTTGATTCATTCACTATTAAAATTAATTATAACACTAATAATGATAAGGAGAATTTACATCCCCTGTTAACTTTATAAAACTAACAAGAGACACATTTAATAAGTTTTCCTGCAGAAGTACTTACTTGGTACAGAAAACACAAATTCAGATGAAATTAGACATGTCAAAGAAAGTAATGTTTAGACAAAAATTGTCCTCTTCTTACTACGGATAACTCCTAACACCTAGAGTTTGATTATGCATCAGTTTAATTTGCTTATAATAAAAACATCACGTTTAATATAATAATGTCTTATTGATACTTCTGAAATAGTTTGATCTTCTATAATTTTTATTGATAAATTTAACTAAATAAATTAAAAAATACCCACATGTAGGTTAACAGCAACAATAATATTTCCAGTCTGCTTGATTATATGAAACACTAGAAATTATTATTTTTGAATGGTTATTACTCTTTATTGCCTGGATAGTTACTAGAAGGCTCTATAAAAAGAAATTAATTTGGTTACTATGAGTGTTCTTTCAAGAAACTGCTTAGGTAGAATAATGTTTATCTTTATAAATAACAAGGTTGTGGGACAAATATAAATTGACAAGAGCTTTGTTTATCAAAGGATGATGTTCAGCAACTAGGGAAGCATTGGTGTATTAAAATGTACTACGGATTCAGGAGAGGTAGATTCGCAACCAGGTCTGCACACAATTCTCCTGGGAATCTGGAGAAATGCTTTGAGCTCGCCAGAACTTAGTTTCCATTTGCAAAGTCAGAGAATTAGACCAATAACTTTTTAGACATCTGAAGCTTACCCCTTTGATCATCACAATCTCACACACCAAGTAAGATTCTTGACAAGAAAAAAAAAATCCACATGATTATGAATATTTCTGTCTCAGCAGGAGATTATAATAAATGTAATACAAAGTGCTCTTCATGAACCAGAGGCATTATTATGGACTTTGATCAGAGTATCAGGTTATTCCTAATGACAAACTGCAGAACTGATGTTTGTGAGTAGTATTTGATTCTATAGCAAATGGCCCAAACCTGATCTAATTTTCATGCCTTCCTTCTGACTCTTTTTTTGCCTCGATTTTCCATTATTTGTCAACTTGTTTCTGGTGTCATCTTTCTCACTCCATTTGAATAGATTCTATTCTCAAATTATATGAATTAAACAGGGAAGAAGGTGATTTCTAAAAGGAAAATCAATGAACCATTACTTGAAGTAGTAGGAAAAGTGGAAGGATGTGTTGAGGGTTATGTGTCCTCTACAAAATTCAGGTGTTGCCAAAGATGTGGGGTCTTTAAGAAGTGATAAGATTGGGTGGGAATGGCAGCTCACTCCTGTAATGCTAGCACTTTGAGAGGCGAGGCAGGTGGATCAATTCCTGGGCTCAAGAGCTGGAGACCAAGACCCTGAGCAAGACCAAGATCCTGTCTGTACCAAAAATAGAAAACATAGTTGGGTTTTATGGAGGGCATCTATAGTCCCAGCTACTTGAGAGGCTGAGGCAAGAGGATCACTTGGACTCAAGAGTTTGAGGTTGCTGTGATCTATGATGTGAGGGTGCTCTCTCTCAAAAATTAAAAAATTTAAAAAAAAAGAAAAAAGATGATTAAGTCATGACAGCTTCTCCCTAATGATGGAGATTAAGTGCCTTAATAAAAGAATTAGATGGAGAGAATTTGTCCCCTTTGCCTTTTCACTTTCTGTCATATGAGGACACAGTATTTCTACCATAGGAGAATGCAACATCCAGGCAACACCTTGGAAGCAGAGATTGGACCTTCACCAAACAAATGAAACTTCTGGTAATTCCCCCTTGGGCTTCCCAGACGAAGGAGAATTTCTGTGAGAAATAAACGTCCAGGCCTTTACAAATTATTCCAGTTGGAGCTATGTTGTTATAGTAGCACAAATGCTCCATGACTGCAGTCCCCAACGCCTGTCCTCAGAACAGCACCAGTCTGTGGCCTGTTAGAAATAAGGCCGCACAGCAGCAGGTGAGCAGAAGTGAGGGTGAAGTTTCATTCACAGCACCACGGTCTGAGCTCCACCTTCTTTCGGATAAGTGGTGGTGGCTCCGCGCAATGGGCTAAGGCTCCAGCCACGTACACCTGAGCTGGTGGGTTCGAATGCAGCCCAGGCCCGCCAAACAACAATGATGGCTGCAACCAAAGAATGGCCGGGCGTTGTGGCAGGCACCTGTAGTCCCAGCTACTTGGGAGGCGGAGGCAAGAGACTCGCTTGAGCCCAGGAATTGGAGGTTGCTGTGAGCTGTGATGCCACAGCTCTCTATCCAGGTTGACAGCTTGAGGCTCTGTCTCAGAAAAAAAAAAAAAAAGATAAGTGGTGGCTGTAGATTTTCATAGGAGTGGGAACACTGCTGCAAACAGGGTGTGAGGGATGTAGTTTGTACGCTCCTTCTGAGATACTAGTGCCTGATGATCTGAAATCATCCACCCTCCCATCCATGGAAAATTGTCCTCCATGAAACTGGTCCCTGGTGTCAAAAATGCTGGGGGCATTGATAAAAACAAAACTGCAGGAAAAGAAACAAAATCAAAGTTCACCACACTTTAAATGAAGCCCTTTTATGCAAAAATCACCTTTTGCTTAATTCTAACCAGAATTGTAGAGGTATCAAAATCATAATGTTTTCTTTGGTTTTTGTTAACCTTGTAGGAAATTTCTTCTCTTACTATGTGGCAATTGAAGTATTACTATTATTTCTTATTTCCCTGCACATTGGTGTAGAGGGAAGGAACATGTACGAATTTATGTAAGGATAATCTGTTAGATCTAAATTAGTGTTCTGGACTTGCCTTTACACCGTTGGGGGGAGATTGTGATCACAGACATATATGAGCCTTAATCACACTTATCACCAAATGAAGATCATAAAGCCCTATTTGTCTCAATTTCTGCTTATAATAAATAAATATCCTATTTTATATTACTATATTTATAGTACCATGATTTTACATTCTCAGGGAACATGTGCATTTTACTTACATGCAATAAAGGTGGTTTCACCATATTTTGTCCCTAGAAGAAGAGGGGAAATGGGATCACCAGCACTCATATTTGCTCTCTACGACTTTATATTTCTAAGGGAGGAAAAACACCATAATTTTATAAGTCATCCAGATGAAAATAGAGCCTCTCAAGGAACAGATTAACTTCAGAATTAAGTTACTTCAATATTCCTTTGTTTAGCATCGCAATTTTCAATGTCAAATGCATGATCATCATTCCGCTGTTAACAAAATTTAAAAGATTAGCTGTCTAAGGATATTAATATATAATAGTGTATTATATAAATATATAATATAAATATAATTATACCAATATATAATCCATATTCACATATAGATTCAAATTGACTGTCACAATACCTAGTTTTATAGCATCTGTATGTCGTCTATAAAACTTACCAGAAGTATTTTAGTTCACAGATAATATTCTTTCTTAGTACAGATGGTTGGTTACATGTGTCATTTTTCATTAAGTTTAAGATTTGTTAAATTTGACTGTACCTGAATATTTCATGAAAAGATTTTGTAAAACTAATTGGAGTCTATTAGCTTCACTAGCACTTATTTAAGGGAAGATTCTGGAAAACATAAAAAAAGAACAGGAACATATATAGGTCATTTAAGCTCCTAATGATGCAATGAAGTTTTTCTCCAGATCATTAATAAAGTCATCATGATGGATCTTTTTTCAGTTGGAACAAAATTGTTAAAGTAACAAACTACTTGATAGAAATCCAGGAATTACATTCCCCTATTAAGAGTTATTTTAATCAGTTGACCTATTTAACAATATAAGCATAGATAACTCAAATCCTAATTCTGTCTAACACGAATATTAGAGATTTTTAGAATAATTTTTGGTTCCCAATATCATAAACCTCCTTAAGATCTTGAGAATAGATTTGGCAATGTTTTATGAAAATACATACATCTCAGGGCAAGCTCATTGAGTAGGGCACCAGCCCCATATACCGAAGGTGGTGGGTTCAAACACGGCCTTGGCTGAACTGCAAAACAAAAATATAGCCAGGCATTGTGGCTGGCGCCTGTAGTTCCAGCTACTCGGGAGGCTGAGGCAAGAGAATCGCCTAAGCCCAGGAGTTGGAGGTTGCTATGAGCTGTGTGATGCCATGGCACTCTACCAAGGATAATAAAGTGAGACTCTGTCTCTACAAAAAAAAAAAAAAATCTCCTAAAGCACAAAATCATGAATTAAATCTTAAATTCATAAAAGAACACAGCCATGAACGATAAAAGTATTGTGGACCAAAGCCATCCTACTCAATATTTCTTTTAGGGACATTTGAATAATTATATAATATCATAAACAAAACGTCTTCTTTCAGAAATGGAGCATAAAAAGAAAAAAAATTCTATCTTATTTGTATGGGAGGAATTGGGGTAGGTTGGAGTCAATGAATGAAGGATGATCTGGAAGAACTTGATGTTTTAGTTGCACGAGTGCTGACTTCAGGATCATATGCTATCTCTTACACTGTAGATAAAGCCTTCAGTTTGATTTCACCATAGAACACAAAATATTTCTAGGAGAGTGTAATTATCCTAATAAAAAAATGAGAGCATATTTTGAGCAGAGAAAAACTATGATGATGGGACGCAGAAAAGTTCATCCGAGAAGTAAGAGCAACTTATACCTGAGTCCCAGTGCTTCAACCCGAGCTACTCGTTTGCTAGTGGCAGTTTATGCTAACATACGAAAAGATCCTGACTTCTAATTATTTTAAAATATAGCATTTATGTCTATTTGGAAATATGTGATGGGGGAGTATACTTAGCGTGACGGTAATTAGCATGGCCTCATGGAATTTTATATATTCTTTTTAAAATCTGCTTTTTGAGTATTTGGCAGGGCTCTTACATTTCAAAAAGTATCATGACTGATAGAACATATAAAATAATGTATATACTATCCTTTAACCACTTGCAAAAACAAACAAGCAAAAAAAAGACCCTCAATAAAACCTAGATCAGTCCTATTAAGTTAGTATGGCTTCATTTGTCTCTGGGAAATGCTGATATCAAAAGTTTCATAGACCAATTCCTTCTTACTCTCAGGTTTTTAAAGATCTAATACTACTGAATTTACAACTGTCATTTTTAATTCATTTTTGAATTGCACTTAATGGAGAAGAAAATTCAGAACATGACTATGATAAGGAGCACATTAATTTTAAAGTTCATTTATATAAGATTTGTTTTTAGTCATAGTGATTTTATTTTTAAACTCTATTTGCGTTAGGGTTAGGCAAAAAGAAATATTGAGTCCATCTAACTTTTACTGACAAGGTGATGTGAACAGCTAACTAGCTTTTATTAATTACCTAAACTGTTTATTCAGTTCGCAGAAATATGAAAATTCAAGTATATTTTACTGCATATTACCTAATGTAAAACATTACAATAATTTATAGTGTTTATGCTTTTGCAGGTGCATCATGGTGAGATCCTGAAATTATTATGACTCCTGCCATACATTTGTTGTTGATACTTTTAATGTAGGGTGAAGAAACGAATTGAAATATTTAAATGGAAGCAGAGGAAGGGTCAAACCTTAAAATGACATAGTTCACCTGTAACATAAATCTATGCTTTCCCAATCTGGTGCATTAAAATCCTTCAACGGTTTCCCAATTCTTCTAAAGCGAAGCCAAAGATCTGTGGTAATCCAGCTTGAAGTCACTACCACTCTGCCCAACTTACTAGCCTAATTTACACTACTTTTCACATCCCTTTGAAGATGGTTAAAATATCACATCTTTCAGGTCTGCATTGTTCCAAGCTCTTAAGAAACTTAAATTGTTCAGAAATACTTTTTCCCTTCTCCAAAAGCACCTTCCTTCTCTTGTTTATCCCCTTAGCACATCCCTGTTTCCTTGAATAACTCTTCTGGTGTGTCAGTTAACCTAACTCCCAGCCCTGCTTACTCAAGCACACATTAGACCAGATGTGTGCCTTTGTATACTTTTACATAATCAGCAAATGATACTATGAAAGAAACATCTTAACAGAAACAAGGATTTAGAGTCATCCAAGTTTTGATTATAAATCCTATGAATATTATTTTTATAGAATTAGATGTGCATCTAATTATCAGTTTGTTCTGTAACAAATCATTATAAATTAAATGGCTTAAAATAAAAAGCATTTATCATATCACAGCTTTGAAAGTTATCAGCTGAAATCCATCAGTTTTCTGGGGTTGGAGGCCTGGTGTCTGCAGAATCGCTCTCCTTTTGGAGGCCTAAAGGTATGCAGTAGAATCTCCATCATTTAACCACCGAGGGGACTGTAACAAACTAGTCAATATAAGGAACTCAGCCTACTCTACTGATACGTGCATGGGGTGCATGTCTGGTCTGTGAAAATTAGATCAACTTAAGGAGGTGGTCAGTGTATGGAAGTGGACAGCTGTAGAGGTTCCCTGTATTCTTTCCCTTTTCCAGCCACTAAGGGCTGCCTGTACGACTGGCAGGTGGCTACAGCACTCAAATCTGTCCCTTTGCAGACATACCACCTTCCCTGACTCTGACTCTCCTGCCTCTCTCTTATGAGGACTGCTGGAAAAATTAAAAGAAACATTCTAAATAACTGATAGGCCATAGGGGAAAAAATAATGGGATTTTTAAAAATTATAATTAAATGGTAATTGAAATACTTCCTATTAGAAATCGTTAACTACAATAAAATGGCACTTTAAAAAGATTTAAAGAATCTGTTTTTCTTTAAAAAATTAATGCTGAAATTTACATGAGACCAAAAGAAGAGAATGGACATAACGATAATGGAAGAAAGAAGACGGTAAGTTGGGATGCAAAATCAATGAACTAGATAACAAAGTTACAGTAGACAGGATGTAAAAAGAAAAAGCTTTTAGGAAATATCAATAAAATAAGCAGACATATGGAGAACAAACCATGTATAAAACCTGCTAAGAATGAATAATGGAATTTAGCTACAAATATGGCAGAGATTGAAATTTTGAAAAATAAAATGAAAGTAACTTTATGCCGTAATTTTAAATTCTTAAGTGGAATGGAAAAATTCCTAAATCATGCAACATCTAGTAGACTAAAGTAGAACTTTAAAAGTTTAATGAGTCTTATAAAAATGAAATAAATTGTCACATTTTGAAATGTTAACAAAAAAAATAAAAATCATGTCCTGAGAGATTTGCAGGTGGTTCCTCAAATTTTCCAAGAGAAGCCAACTCCAGTTATATAAAACACTGGGGATGGGAAAAATGGTCTCCCTCAGTGATATTTTTAGATGAGCATAATGTTCTTACAAAATCATTTAAAGACACTATACACATGTAAAGTTAGAAGTCAATTTCATTTATAAATATATCCTAATCAAACAATATTTAAAAAAAAATTACAGCCGTGTAGTAGAGATAAATGTATTTCAACCAGATGGGATCCATTCCACTGTGGATGAACATTTATAAAATGTGCAAATGTGAGCATTCACATGAATATATGAATGTAGAAAAAGTAGTATTACTCTAGTAAATGATGATAAATAATAATGCATGTTGATGATTTTCAAAAAAACTGCATAGAAAACTATTAATAGAATGTGACTCAATGTGATCCAATATGGGATTGTACAGTGGATTTCCTTTGATTTCTTCCATTTGGGGACAGTTTGCTAGCCTACCTTTGGTTTTTGTAACTACAGTTTTTGAAGATGATGAGGTACATGTTCAATAGTCCATTTTGTAGAATGTGCTTCAAGCCGTGTTTGCCTGGTGTTTTCTCATGCTTGTTTGTTAGTTTGTTTTCGTCGTGCATTTGCAGCAGATAGTCTCCAAAGTGGGTCTTTGACCTACATGAGCACACAGGAGGCGCATATCTGGTGATGTCAACGTGACTGCTGAGTGATGATGGCATCTTCTAGTTTCATCTATAAAGTTCATCAATTTCTTTTTGTCATGATAAGTACCTTGTGGGGCGATATTTTGAGACCATACAAATATCCTCTTTCTCATCCACTAATTTAGTATTTCTTGAAGATTCTTGTTGGCAACAATTAATACTCATGTGTCTGCCAAGTAAACATTATTCTTGATAGTACAATTTTACAAACATTCCCATGGAAAGCCTGTGAACAGTGCCTGTGTTAGTTTCCTAAGGCCATCATAACAAAGCCCTGTACACTACATGGCTTATGGAGTAGATGTTTATTGCCCCACAGTTCTGAATGCAAGAAATCCAAAAGAAGTTGTTGATAAGGGCATGCATGCTCTTTCAGAAGGCCTTGGGGGAGAATTTGTTATGCCTTTTGCTTAGCTTCTAGTGTTGCCAGCTAACTTTGGTGTCTGTTGGCTTCTGTAGACATATGGCTTTAATCTCTGCCACCACTTTAGATGGTTTTCTCTGCTGTATGTCTGTGCTGTTGTCTCATCACTCTTTAGGAGGACACCAGTCATATTGGATGAAGTTCTACCAAATGACATCATTTTAATTTGATTCCATTTGCATAAACCCTATTTCTACAACAAATTCATATTATAGGTACCAGAGATCAGAATTTTTATATATATATATTTATATATATATATTTTTATTTATATATATATATTTTTTCAAGGTGAAGTCACAATGCAGGTCATAACCAAATCAATGATCTTCATTTGCACTGAAAATGAACTAGTGATCCTAGACAATGGATTAAAACCAGTTAAAGAATTATCAGACAAGAAGATCCAGCAAATAGTATAAAGTTTGGAAATAAAGAAATAACTTATTGTGGATTATATGATTGTTTATACAGAAATCTTTTTCAACATCTACAAATAATTAGAAATATTAAATTAGTTTGGCAAGATGGCTGATAAAAATGATATATTAAATCCAATTCTACTATTATTAAACTACAGATAGAATATGACACTTAAAATAGACACTATCATTATTATTTATAACAATAAATATATTGAGTACATTTGTGCTTCTTCTTTCCATCTCTATACAAATGTACATATATACAGATATATACAAACATACCTTTAAATTTTCAAATGTGTACTGTATTATATTAGACATATGAATAATTATCATAAAACAAGGTATTCTACAAAATAAATCTAACAAAGAGAAAATTATAAAACTTTATTTAGCAACATTAAAAATGATCTAAATTATTATCTAAGAAGACATTATATATGATAAATGTGAAATTTTATCGAAAATTATAAAAGTGACAACTGTATCCCAAATATTTATCCTATGTTACTTTGTAAATCTTTACATGGTTTAGAGGAGAAATGACAGTAAAAACTCCATGGTTGACCATCTCCCTATATTGACCACCTCCTAAAGCTACTTTAGTTTTCACAGACCAGACATACATCACAGATACATATCAGTACAATAGGCCTAAAATATGTTGACCACCTCAATATGTCAACTAGTTTGTTACAATCTCTTGGGTGGTCAACTTACAGAGGTTCTATTGTATAAGAAAGTTTACAAAATTGCTAATTGATTAAAACAGCCATTCCCAATCCTTCCATCTTTTAAATCTCACAACATAGATAATGGTCATCCTCAAATTCCCAAGTACTTCCTACTCAATGAGGTATAAAAGAAGCCTAGGACTTTGGGGAAGAGTTTTGTTTTTATAACTAAAGAGATAGAGCCTAGAAATAAGATGGCCTTTTTTCCCTGCCTTTTGCTTCCTGCCTTTGGTCATCCTGTGAACTCAGACAAAATGAGGTGAACAGCAAACAAATAGGGGCTGGTAAAATCGAAAGTTAGAGGAAGACAGAGTTGGTAATGGCATTGTGAGCTGATGAGCCAACCAGCCCTGAAGCTGTCCCTTTCATTGTTCCTATTAAGCAAGATAATAAATGCTGCTACTCAATTCATTGTTAATCTGGAAATCTCTTACAGAACTAACTGCATCCTAAAATTCCTAAAATGCACATATGTGAAAGATTATAGAGAGATGAACGAGGCTACCATCAATTAAAAATACTGAAAATGAGAAAATTGCAACAGAGGCAATGGTAATAAAATAGTTTAACAGTTAGATAGTCTTTTAAAAAAATAGGTATGTGATGACTTTTAGATTTAACAGAATAATTTCTTAAGATCAACTTTTACATAAGAAGTAAATATATGTAATAGAAATAAAACTACCCTAATATTATCTATCTAGAATTTCTAGATCTCAAAGAAGGACAATTAGCCATCAGACCTCTCATGCCACCCTGCCCTCCCACCCAACACACAGACACAGTGGACAGAGAGGGATTTCAGGATAGAACCAGCAGGTGTTTGGATGCCAGCTTGCTAATCTGATAGTCAAACTGACCTGGACAATATTGCTTAATTTTTACTCAGATTCAATTTTATCATCTAAAAATGGTATTATTTTTTCTAACCTTAGCTACTTATTTGGGGGATCAAATGAAACGATGTCTAGAAGCATGTGCCTGACACATTGTAAGAGCTCAAAAAAATATATATTGCTTTCAATAGTTCCCTTAATGTTGACCAGCTTCCAATACCAAACTCCTCTGAGAAATAGGCTGGTTTATTAGATTATTTCTATCTCTTAGCACTGTTTCTAAGTGATAAAGAGCAAAATGAATCCCACATGTACCTTGGATGCTATTAACTTATAGGAAGAAAAGTGGGGATGATTTTCATGAAAATGGATGTTTGACAAATGTGAGTACCAAACCAGAGGCACATTTATATGGGTTAGTATATACATTTTCAATCTAGAAAAGCTCTGCAATGAATATTCTGAATTGTTTTTCAACAGGATGTGCTTAAATAAGATGTGCAAGAAGTTATATAGCTACTGACGCACATCTTTCTTTGTGGCCTGTTGCCCTGCCAAATTTGAACAAAAGCCTCTTTAAAAGAAAAAAGATATTAATGGTGGCTGGTATCACAAAATGGAGAGTTCTGATTGGAAAACAGTAATGAAAAACAAAGTCCTTCTCAAATTAAATGGGTCAGTTGATTTTGATTCCATAATCAAATGGAATTCAAGTACAAATAATGTTATACTCTCATCCATGTACAATGTTACACTCTACTCTCAAAGGTGGAAGAAGTTAAAAAAAAAAAAAGAAAGTTCTTGTTGTTTTATTTTTGTACTCAATGAGTAGAGAGTTCGGTGGAAGATTAAAATATTTTAAGTACAAATTGTACTAACAGAATCCCTAGACTCTTTACACATTGTAAAAGTAAGGCATGTTTCCCACAGGCACAAGAAAACAAACTACAAGAAGAAAATGTTTAATTTTTCTCACCATGCAAGAATTCTAGAGGTAGCAACTAGAATGTTCAAAGATGCTAATTAGAAAAGAATTTCATTTTCTTGAGCACCACCATGGTGGAGTGTTTATCCCTCTGATTGTAAACCGAGTCCTCTATTTTTTCAATATTCTGGACAGCAGGAAGGGCAACAGGCCTGAGGGATATGCCAGTTAAGTATTTTCATAAGTGAAATGTTCCAAGAAGCCTTCCTCAGACACTTAGCTTACATCTCAATAACCAGAATTTAGTAACATCGTCACAGCTGCATGCAGTGGGGCTTGGGAAAGTAACTAGTTGGACTTTACAATCCCTCCAGAACAGGAAGGGGGAAAAGAAAAAGTGGATAAAGAGGTTGTAGGCAACTGAGTGTATGAAACTGATCCTTAGGTATGCCATATATATTATCACATTAATCCTAGCAATAGATCTGTATGAAGTAGTAGTATACTAACTTACAGATGGTAAAACTGAAATTCAGATAGGTGAGTTCATAATCTTAACAGCAGACCTGGGAATCAAACCCAAATGTACTCTTGGTGCATGAATAATGTTTTATTATAAGAATAAAGATAGGTGGACTTAATGAAAGCTGTGCTATAAACACTATATTAAATAGAGATACTAAAATACTTCTTGCTGTTCTCATACACACATCGAAAAAGAAAGTAGGGTTGGGGGCAGAAGGGGGAGAGGGAGAGAAAAAGAGAAAAATCAAATGGTGCTTACTATTTTAAATCAGCTCTGCTAAATGGACCTGGATTATCTGTTACATCATAGAAATTTATAGAAATGTGCACATAATTTACTTAGGCCTTCAATCATATTAATAAGATTTATAGACTCTCTTCTAAATACTTGATTATGATGCAGCACTAGATATGATAATAATGATATTTTGACCTGACTTTGTATCAGTTGAGAGGGATAAGAAAGAAAAACTTGAGTTAAAGTCTTTTATAGGTTTTTTGTAAAAAGTTTCAGAAATAAGTCATGTAAGGAATGGAGCTTTATTTAACTTTCATGTGTTTTTTTTCTATTCCAGCCATAAAGGTTTTTCAGGATCTTATTTTTTGCATTTAAACTAAAAGAACTGGTTCTTTTTAAAACTTTCTATTTAATGCATAATTTTATACTTATAGCTGATGCATCACAATTATTAGGTTTATTTTCACATTTAAATTTTGCAATCATATTATTTATTTATTTATTTTATTTATTTTTTTTGAGACAGAGCCCCAAGCTGTCACCCTGGATAGAGTGCTGTGGCATCACAGCTCACAGCAACCTCCAATTCCTGGGCTCAAGCGAGTCTCTTGCTTCCACCTCCCAAGTAGCTGGGACTACAGGTGCCTGCCACAACACCCAGCCTTTTTTAGGTTGCAGCCGTCATTGTTATTTGGCGGGCCTGGGCTGGATTCAAACCCGCCAGCTCAGGTGTATGTTAGCCCGCTAAGCCACAGGTGCCGAGCCACAATCATATTATTTAAAGATCATTTGTATTTGTTGCTTTTACTTCTACACACAGAGACTAACAGAGAGAAACAGAGAGACAGAGAGACAGAGAGACAGAGAAACAGACAGAGGGGGAGAGGGAGAGAAAGAGATCAAATAGATGTTACACATTACTTTTGTAACATAAAATAGGGGGGTGTTCTGAATATTCAAATTTCAGAATACATATGGCAACACTGACATAAGGAGGTGATAGCTTATTTTCAAATTTCACCCGTTGGTCAGCCTCTCCCATTCGCCCTAATTTAAGAAGACAGATAAGTGCAGAAAAGATAATGATCTCATTGAAAACTAACACCTGAGTCTTACAATCAAAAATTTCTCATGAATTATGTCCATTAGACAGAATGTCCCCACTGGCATACCATGTTTCTCTGGAAAATTTTCTAAACCACTTAGATCCATTTCTCCTATTGAAAATGTTTCTTTTCCACTTCAAAAGATGCCAATGAACTTCAAAACCAGAAATGTAGCATATTCAGACTGGCCTATGATTTCCAACATATATTTGAAGAAAAGCAGATTTTTTTTCACTTGATATAATAGCTTAAAACGTTATGACAGTTTTACTTTCTCAGGATTTATTATATAAAAATAATGTATCAACAATTATTGATTTTACACAAAACATTTTACAAATTCATTTTAAAAGCCTATTTGGATAGTATTTACTCCCTTAATATACAACATATGTGTGAAAAAAAATCATTGAATGAGAAATGAAATTCTTTTTCATTATTTCAGAATATTACAGGGGTACAAATGTTTAGGTTATATGGATAACTTTAGTTCTGCTTCAAAGATATACACAGACAAAGTTATACAAAGTTATACACATGCCCATCACCCAGTGTGCACTGTGCTCCTGACATATGATTTCACCCATCCCCTGCCCCCTCTTCCCACTTGGTTGACTTTTGTTGAGTTTTACTTCTATCTATATGCTTGAGTGCATAGGTTAGGTTAGTTCCAATTTAACATTGAGAACGCATGGTGTTTATTTATCCATTTCTGAGATACTTCACTAAGGAAACTGACCTCTAGTTCAATCCAGACTGATAAAAATAAATTAATTCTTTTTTTCTTTTAATGGGTGAGTAATAATCCATGGTCTACAGGTACCACATTTTATTAATCCATTCATGAATTAATGAGCACTATTGATTCCCAAGTGATTGAGAATTGTGCTCCAATAAATATTCAAGTGCATGTGTATTTTTGATAAAATGATTCTGTTTTCCTTTGGGTAAATACCCAGTGGTGAGACTGATGGATCAAATGGTAGGTCCTCCTTTAGTTCTTTGAGTAATCTCCATAGGTTGTATGTTTATCAATCCCACCACATTCCCAGTGTGTAAGTGTTCCTTTTTCTCCATATCCATGACATTATTATTTGGGGACTTTTTAATAAAAGCCTTTCTCACTGGGATTAGGTGATGTTTCATTCTGGTTTTGGTTTCTATTTCCTTGATGATTAGTGACATTGAGAAATTTTTCCTGTGTTTATTGACGGTCTATCTATCTTCTTTTGAAAGATTCTGTTCTTGTCTTTTGTTCAATTTTTGATGGTTGCTTGATTTTACTTGAGTTCTTTGTAAATCGGGTTATTAACCCTTTATCTGATGCGTAGCTTATGAAAGTTTCTCCCATTCTGTCCATTGTCTATTGACACTGGGTTGTTTCCTTGGCTATGCAGAGCTTTCTGATTTTAATCAAGCTCCATTTATTCCTTTTTGTTATTGTTGTGATTTCCATTGGAGTCGTCTTCATAAATTATTTGAGTAGGCCAAGGTCTATAAGACTTTTTTCCAAAATTTCTTATAGAATTATAATGGTTCTGTGCATTAGGTTTAAGTCTGTGAACCACCTTGAATTAATTTTTGTGAGTGGTGAGAAATATAGATCCTATTTCCATCTTCTACATGTGACTAATTTTCCCTGCACCATTTATCACACAGAGAATCTTTTCCTCACTGTATATTGTAATGTGCTTTGTCAAAGATCAGATGGAAATGTGTGAATGGTTATAAACCTAGGTTCTCTGTTCTGTTCCATTGGTCTACATCTCTAATTTTGTGCCAATCAGTATCAAGCTGTTTTGTGACTATAGCCTTGTAGTATAGTTTAATGTCTGGTAAAGTGATATCTCTGGATTTGTTCCTTTTACCTAAGGTGGCTCTGGTGTTGGCATTTTGTTGGGGATTGCATTAAATCTGTAATCACTTTGGGTAGGATGAGCATTTTAACTATGTTGATTCTGCACATCCATGCACATGGTAAGTTTTCCATTTGTCTGAGTCATTTACAACTTCCTTCCTTGGGGTTTGGTTGTTCTGTTTAGAGATACTTTCACCTTCTTGGTTAAATAGATTCCTTGGTGTTTCATTTTCTATGTGGCTATTGTGAAAAATATTGAGTCTTTGATTTGTTCTCAGCTTGACTTTGATATATCAGAATGCTACTGATTTGTATGCATTAATATTATAAACTGAGATTTGCTAAATTTATTTATTAATTCCAGGAGTCTCTTGGCAAAGTCTTTGGGGTTTTCTAGGTACAAGAACATACCATCAGCAAAGAGCCATAGTCTGACCTTTTTTCCCATTTGGGAATGGATGAGCACACTTCCAGATCCCCGGTCCTTAGCACCCCACTACGCTCTCCTATCCGATATGACACACAGCCCTTCTTGCCAGTTGAGTTCACCTTCTCCCCAGCAAAGCCACTGCACCCTTGTTTCTCTTTCCTAATGCATCTATTTTAGTTTATTCCCTTCTGCTGATAGGCTGTAAATCATAAATATGTTTCCTGTTCTTTGATCCTATGTGGTTATCGTAGTTATCTTTTATTTAACTCCCCTTTTTAACTTCAAAATCTAATTGGTTCTTATGAACGTGTGTTCTTTTAAGGGTATTAACTATTTCTATGTATCTATCTGTCTGTCTGTCTATCTATCTGTCTATCTATCATCTATCTGTATTTTTTTTTCATATTTCTTTAGTACTAACCATCAAGTTGTCCTATGTAAGTGAAGTGAACATTCTGGTTGAGTAACTATTAGCAACAACTTTATAGAATTCCAAATATATATTGTCAGAGGGCAATTTTGTTAGTTAAATAAGCCATGCTTTCCATAAATTGTGTAATTACTTCCATGAGGTATGTAACCTAACACCTCAATGTATAAACCCTTTAAGTTTATTGCTTTTTTTATTATCTTTAAAAATATCCCGCAAGTGGAAGACTCAAGGGAAGACATGATGCTGAATTTGAACAACTACCCATGCTTTACCTGCAGATTTTCTTACATAATATTTTCTCTTAAATGTATATTATAATAACTTGCCTATGGCAAAAATCATTTTCCAGGATGTCCCTAAGGTAGCCATACATAAGGAAATGGAAAATTGTAGATAAATTTACATTTATTTACAAAATATTCATTTTAAAATTTTATAAAGATTTACAAAATATTCTCTATGTGTTAACCATCTCTTTGTGAAATTTTGTAATTAATATTTTGTAAATAAAGGTACATTTACCTATTATTTCATACCCCCATCCTTGTATGACAACTTTTGTGACAACCTATATCTAGTAGTAACTAGAAATCCAGAGGTCCCAAGTATGAAGTTACTTAAAATGTGAAGGAAAACTATACCAAGTAGAAATGCAGATAATGTTAGCATTTAAAATATTGTTCAGAGACATATTAAAATGTAGCTTCTGGCTTGGTGCCTGTAGCACAGTGCTTATGGTACCAGTCACATACACTAAAGCTGGAAGGTTCAAACCTGGCCTGGGTCAGCTAAAACAACAATGACAACCGTGACAACAACAACAACAAAAATATCCAGGCATTGTGGTGGAAACCTGTAGTCTCAGCTACTTAGGAGGCTGAGTCAAGAGAATCACTTAAGCCTAGGAATTTGAGGTTGCTATGAGATGTGATGCCACCACACTCTACTGAGAGCGACACAGTAAGACTCTGTCTCAATGGCTCAGCGCCTGTGGCTCAACAGGCTAAGGTGCCAGCCATGTACACCTGAGCTGGCAGGTTAGAATACAACCCGGGTCCACCAAACAACGACAGCTGCACCCAAAAAATGGCCGGGCATTGTGCCGGGCGCCTGTAGTCCCAAGTACTTGGGAGGCGGAGACAGGAGACTTGCTTCAGCCCAGGAATTGGAGGTTGCTGTGAGCTATGATGCCACAGCACTCTATCCAGGGTGACAGCTTGAGGCTCTGTCTCAAAAAAAAAAATAATATATAGTTTCCAACTAAAATCTCAGAATCCATTACTTCTGAGGGAACTTAGATCTGTACCACAGACCCACATCTATCTGAGACCCATTGAAGTCAACATTTGTTTTAAATTAAATTTGTAAAGCCTTTCAGATGAATTTAATTATGATCACATGGAGGAAGAAAGAGAGAAAAGAAGATAAAGTGACCATCACTTTAAAACACTATTGACTTGCTCCTAAAAAAAAAGAGAGAGAAAATATTCTTTATCACATGCAAGTGTCCTTTCAATTGTGTCAAGTTTTGTTAGCAACATCATTCTTAGAATTAAATTTTAGCTATTTCTCTTTTTCTCAAATTTTTTATCTTCCAGTGACCTAGAAAATCAAACGTTCATAAGCCCACCATTTCATAAATTTACTAATGCTTGTGCCCGATTATAAAATGCAAAGATTAATAAAATAATACAAATTACATAATAACAATATCCATTAATTTTTAAAACATATAATAAGCATCAACCATAAGAAGACTTTAAAATGACCCAGATAAACTGAGGATCAAAGTCAAATATTCATGCTCTTTTTCACAGAGTAGTTTTTCTCTCTTTAATGAATGTCTATATTAGGGATAAGCATTTAATTTGTTGCTTGGCTTCTAAGGCATAATCACTGGACTGGAATTTCATTATGAGTTTTCTTAGTGCAAAAATAATGTATCAGTTTGTTATGAAGAATACTTATAGTACTTCATCAATTTAAAGGCACCATTTTCCCCTTTACCCTACCTCTGTAATTTTTATATGGCACACAATTAATGGTATTAAAATAATTTCTCTAGTTAAGTTTTGGGTTGCTTGTTTTTCTTTTTCTTTCATACTTAGTGGTACATAGAATAATAGTAAATTTTTTGACTGACAGTATCTTTGATTTGAGGAAAAGTCTTTAATCCAAACAATGTAAGGTTGGGAAAAGAATACAATATGTATCAGAGAGAGAAAACTATATGTGACCAAATAAAACTGTCAGTATCCTCCTGAACACAACCCTTTCCACCTCTGATATAATTTCAGAATATACTGGGTTCAGCCTCCACCCTCCAATGTAGCATAATATAGAAAATAAGGTACTGACCAATAGGTGATTTATGGAAGTATACAATCTACCATAGTGCAAATTACCTTCAAAATTAATTACACACTTAACAAATCCAGTAGTCAGTTCTCTGCCTTTGATTCTCTCAATTTCACATCACAATTTGTCGGAGTTGACTATAAATTCTTCTTGACATATGTTCTATATGTAAAAATCTGGATTATTTTCTTACATGGTTTTCATGATACAATATACTGCTCATTTTCTTTCTGTTACTAGTTCTTCTCTGCCACTTTTGTAACAAATGCAATGTAACAATATAAGTAATTACTTTTTCAAAGGAGCAATTATACCCTTGGCAAATGGTGTCTGTTTTACTATTTTCTTTTTTTAAATTTTAGTCGTTCTCTATCAGCTAGCTGTATTAGCTAATATTTCCTGTAAATTGTTAAATGTTCCCGGGGAAGGTGGCCATGTATGCCTTATTGTTGATTTGGCATGGAAGCTTATGTTTCCTACTGGATAAGGTTCCAGCTCTTCAAATTGTGTGGTTGTGTTTTTCATGTGTGTCTGTATATAATCATGTCAGTTACACATGTAGCAATTTCTATTTTATTGAGTTTTTATGTACATTAATATTTATGTTGCTTTTCATATAATACTTTACCTGCATCTATACTGAACATATAGAAATAATCATATGATGTTTTTCTTTAGATTCACTAATATGATTGCATTAATACATTTCTTATTAATGAACCATCATTTTATTTATGGAATAAATTCTCAATTCTATTCTAATATGTCTTTGTATTCTATTACTTACTATATCATTTATAATTTTTATATAAATATTCACAAATATTATTCATCTATGCTTAGTTTTTTGTTGTTAGATTTTGCAATGCTTTAAAGCAATATAGACTCATGAAAGACTTGTCAGGATGTATCTTCAAAGTTCCCAGCAGACCAGCCAATCTAACTAACTTCATCATTTTTCTTTTTCTTTTTTTTTTTTTTAGAGACAGAATCTCACTTTGTTGTCCTTCGATATAGTGCCATGGTGTCACAGAGCACCCACCAGTTCTTGGGCTTAGGCGATTCTCTTGCCTCGGCCACCTGAGTTGCTGGGACTACAGGTGCCAGCCACAACGCCTGGCTATTTTTGGTTGCATTTTGGCCAAAGCCTGGTTTGAACCAGCTACCCTCAGTATATGGGGCTGGCACTCTACTCACTGAGCCACAGGCACCACTCCTCATTTTTCTTTAAAAAGACTGTTGAAATCCTAATTTAAATAGTAGGAGTACCTTTTTTAGAAATAGTTTATGAGAGAGGATGTGAAGTATGTGATTTTTATAGTCTACATTTATCAATTAATATCAGTTAAAAGGGTTGTTATTTCTATTTTAAATATGGAAAAAGTGGGTGAATGACTTTAAAAGGGTTCACTTGTTTAATAAGTAACAATTAATTTCAACCTAACCCTATAAAATAGGACATGAGATAGGACTTAAAACATAAAAGTTCTCTGCAATGTTTTGCTGCCTTCTCAATCCATCGAAAATAATGAGATACCCTAAGCCATTCATTCTCAGGCTTATTGGCCTTTCTTTAGCCAGTGGTTTGGAAATAGATCCTAAGGTCATGGAATAGGAATTCTTTTATCTGCCTTAATAGCTAACTAGACAGCAATATTACAAAAATATTTGCCCAGTGATCTTAATACAATATAGCCAATTACTCTTAATGAATAAACAGATGAATTTTGTCCTTCAAGTATTATTTTATAGATTTTTTTTCTACCATGCAAATTATTAATTTGGCCTTATTATTTGAATTTAGGAAGAAAAATAAAAGTAGAAATAAAAATAATATTTAGGATAATATGAAAACAAGTATTTCTCATTTGATGAAAAAGTAAACCATTTAAGGAAAAATTGACATTTATATTATTTACTTATAATTAATCAATTTTTATTTTCACAATGCAATAAAAAGCCAGGTAATATTAAAAGCTTACAGATTAGTATTTGTTAAGAAAAATGGCAATAAGATTTAAGTAACAAGTCTTTAATTATAATTATTAGTAATGACTATAATAGTTATAATAATTATAACTATCAATAATTAGTATAATTGTTATAATAATTACAACTATTAATAATGACCCTCTCACATTTTATTTTGAAAATAAGAGCCTTAAAGTGCCTTAACAAGACTTAATATAATTATAAAACTCCTGTGAACTTTGCCAATAACTATAATAAGCCTAATTATTTTAATAAAAGAAACTTCCTTTAAAGGAAGAATTAGAAAGGAAAAAAAGATAACAATAGCTATAAGCAAACAAAAGTTTGCCTTCTTCTCTCTTCCTATGCATTTATCATCAAGTTAAAAGGAAAACACAGAATAATGATTACATTCATTTTAAATTTTGGCTAGAGAATGGGAAGAAAATATTTAGTCTTCTCACTCTAATTAGGAGGCAGAATATACTCCTTGCACCAAAACAGTAAAGGATGTGATTACAGAAATTGGCAAAAGTTAATTCTGAAAGTGCCTCTAGTTCCTCCTCTCTTTGGATTACTTATTTATTTGTATACTTATATATTTTTATTGTTTGCGAATCATTGAGAGTACAAAGAATTAGGTTACACTAATTGCATTTGTTAGGTAAAGTCCTTCTTATAATATGTGTGACCCCAAGATGTGTGCCACAAACAATGACTGCCTCCTCCCCTCTCCAACTCTTCTCTTCCTGATCCCTCTTTCCCCTACACCACCTATTGTATTAGATCATCTATTGCCTTCATATTAGAATTAAGTACATTGGATTCTTGCTTCTCCATTCTTGCGATGCTTTACTAAGAGGAATGTGTTCCACCTCCATTAGGTCTTCTTCACAAAAGAGGTGAAGTCTCCATCTTTTTAATGGCTGAATAGTATTCCATGATACACACAGACCACAGCTTGTTAATTTATTCCTGGATTGGTGGGCATTTAGGTTCTTTCCACAGTTTGGTGATTGTAAATTGAGCTGCGATAAACAAGCTAGTGCACATGTCCTTATGATAAAAGGATTTTTTTCTTCTGGGTAGATGCCTAGTAATGGGATTACAGGATCAAATGGGAGGTCTAATTTGAGTTCTTTGAAGATTTAGTTTTCAGCCCCACCAGCAGTGTAAAATTGTTCCCTTCTCTCCACATCTGTGCCAGCATCTGCAGCTTTGAGACCTGGTGATGTGGTCCATTCTCACTGAGGTTAGGAACTAAGGAAACAACAATCAAAGTAAATAGACAACCTTCAGAATGGAGAAAGATATTTACATATTATCTTTGGACAAAAGCTTGATAACTAGGATGTACAGAGAACTCAAATTAATCAACCAAAAAAGACCCAACAATCCCATATATCACTGGGAAGAGGCATGAATAGGACCTTTGCTAAAGAAGACAGACAATGGCTAACATACATATGAAAAAAATGCTCATCCTCTCTAATCCTCAGAGAAATGCAAATCAAAACTACTCTGATATCTCACCTCTTTGGATTATTCAGTAACCTCAGTGCTCTGTTTTCCTTCTCACTTGTCTTCTGATTCACTGCTTCTATTTACTTTCCCAGACTTACTTTCTTCCTCACAAGTGGAGGCTGATTAGTTTTTGTTATGATTGTATGAGATTATATGACTTGATCGCTGTGGAGACTCTGGGGGGAGTGATGAGAGGTGCATAATGAAAAGACATGTTGCTTCTACCGAGATTATAAAATTAAATGTAATGCAAAATTTATGCAAAAAGAATGCAATCACTTGAATGAGTTGAAGGAAAGATGAGGAACAACAACATCCTGGATGGTTATGATGCTAATCTAAATTAAAATCTATACTGAAATCAATTTTGTCTTTTCGGATATCTGTATTTCCCTTGCTTGTTTTGTCTTAGAGTGTTGAATAATGCCTTCACTTTCAAATACATGTGTCATCAACCAAAACATTCTCTCCAAGGAAATTTTTTAAGCAAATATGTTTTCCTAAAATTGTCATAGTTGCCTGTTAGGGTGACTGAATTAATCAGTTTCATAGGATTAACTACTTATGGATATGAAAATAAATGTTTGATAAGAATTATAAAGTATGTGCAATCTTTACTCGCACAGACAAAAACTAATTTGGTTAAATGAAGCCTGGAAGAAATTGAGAAAAAATGGAGTACTAATAGGCAAGCCTTGAAAACTCATAATAAAAGTATTTATATTGCCTTTAATATACTACATTTTAAGCACTGAATACAAAATTTCCACTCAAGTCTTGCCCTTTCTGTGAAAGCTCTTCTTAGTAAAGATAATCTGGAAGATACTTTATTTCACTTTAATCCTTGTAATAAACAATATCATTGAACCCAACATGAAAAGGTATATCTTTTCTATTATTTATCCTGTGTTGTTTTAAATAATAATTTTAAAAAATTATTTTACATTTACATTTCTCATATCCCAATTATAATGTAATCTCCTCTGAGGCTGAGAACTTCCCTTACTTTTTATAACCTTCATAACACCTATCAAAATCTTATCAAAATATGACTTTCATTCTAAAAGTTTTCCATCTCTGTCTTCTTTCTCTGCCATGGCAGATTGGTGCGTTAAATGATCTTATTTTTATCTCTACGTCATTTTGTGTGATTCTGCACAGGAAATGTAGCTAGTTTGCACTGTATTTGGATAATATATAGCCTATATGTTATAGGCTACTTAGTTTCTTTAGGTTATATTCTGTTCTTTTTTTTTTCCCTAGATTTTCTGCTATTTATTTCAAATGAGTAACAGGTGTAGATGTTGGAAAACTTAAGAAGAAAAACAAACCCAAATTCAAATGTATGCTATTGTGTTTGTTAGCCTAGTTTCTTTCTATCCATTTTTAAAAACCCCATCAGCAATAGTTATTTAATAGAGAATATCTTCCCTCATAATCCTCATTGGGAAGCTTGGAGTGCCTTATCAAGAGGCAAACTAAGTTACTTATTCCCATAACTATCACAGATCAATCTCTTGGTAGAAAATTAAACACAGGAACAAAAATAGATTTATATTTTCAAATTTACTTCTGTGGATCCCAGCTGTCATTTTAAATCACCTCTCTTTTGTTGCCTGGTTTTTCATTTGCATCCCTGTCCAGGCTCAACAGGAGGACACGAAACCAAGGTCAAAAGACAAAAATTAATGCATCAGTGGTTGACAAAATATCCATTATCATAAGGAATAACAGCCAGATCAAACATTTCATAAGCTTGTTGGTACACACCAGGGTACAAAGCAATAACACAGAATGATTGTGAAAATTATAGATACAGTTATTGACGCGACTTTGATTGTATTTCAGAGAAAACTAATTTTTTAAAGAACGGTATGGTGGTTTTCCAATTCTAGCCCTCTAATTTAAAATAATATACTTTTGTAACTAGG
Organism: Arctocebus calabarensis; assembly: GCA_963573935.1. Taxonomy (NCBI): domain Eukaryota; kingdom Metazoa; phylum Chordata; class Mammalia; order Primates; family Lorisidae; genus Arctocebus; species Arctocebus calabarensis. The sequence continues at coordinate 24,688 of CAUYON010028009.1, forward strand.
AAAAAATGATTTCTTTCTGCAATCTTTTTAAAGCTTAATAGGTTGTATTTGTTTATTCTATTCTGAGACAAATAAAGTAGAACTATTTTAAATCAGTAAACATTCTTGATAAAGATACATACATAAATGTAGTTTTTCATTAATAATTAAAATATTAAAATATAGTTAAAACAATGACAGCAGGTTGATTCTCTGAAGTTGTCTTTATTCCTATCATTCACCATGTGCAAGAATTCTGTTAAAAAATTTGCTACTTTCATTCATATAAACATAAATATAAAAAGGCAGTCAAGTGCTTATTCGAAACAATTGAATTATATAAAATAATACCTTAATGGAGGATATGGCTGAGTTTCCTTACTTACTGACAGAAATCTCTTGAAATCCTAAACTGTATTATCTGATAGATGATATGTTTATTCAACTATAACAGAATCGACAGGTAGGTAAACCATAATCACTTTAATGCTGCATTTTAATGTCTTGCAAGGTGTGGATTCAGGAATTCAGTAACTATGATAAATTCTTAATAAATCATAGAATTGGATACTGACCTCACATAAGCTTCTTATGTAGTCCATGCTCTTTATTTCTTAAAATCTTAAAAGAGAACAGAGTTTATGGTCAATTTGTTATCAAATAATATTCTTTCAATAACAATTAATGAGATGTATTTTGCCTTTTATTTTCTTTGTGAAATATCAAAATGTGAAAACAAACCCTATATATTAATAATCTATTTGAGTACAGAGAGAATTAAACAAGTCAGTTCTCGGTATCACAGAGAAAAGTTAGGTTGGGCCCCGCAGATCACCCCTGCAACCCTTGCACTTTAGAAGCACTTTGTGAGGCTGAGATGGGAGCACTGGGTGAGGAAAGAAGTTTTAGACCAGCCTAAGTGATAATGAGAACTTGTCTCTACAAGAAAGAGAAAAAGAGAGAAAGAAGGGAAAGAAGAAGGGAGGGAGAAAGGAAGAGAAAAAAATGGAAAAAGAAAAGAAAAGAAAGAAAGAAAGGAAAATTAGGTGGATGGCACATACCGGTAGCCTTAGCTACGTGGGAGGCTGAGACAGAAGGATCACTTGAGCCCAGGAGTTTGAGGTTGGAGTAAGCTATGATGACATCACTGAATAGACAACAGGAAGAGACCCTCCTCCCCCTCAAAAAATAAAGATAAGAAAGATAAGAAAAGATAAGTATTGATGGATTAGAAACGATAGGGAGGGACAAAGATCATCCCCCACAGTGTTAAAACCAAAGAAAGAGATCAAGGTGACCTTGTTATTGAAATATGGAGACTTTAGCCTCCAGATAAACAAACTGAATGACCTCCAAACTACAGATATAAACAACTAAATCCTAGCTTCTGGCTTCTGGTAATCACAGAATCTCAAAATCGTGGCAAAGTATTATTTAAAAATGAGGTGTCTAAAGGCTTTGGCAAATAATCACAAAAAGGCAAGCAGAACCTGCAAGAAGTCTGATGGTTGAAAGGTGGGAACCCTGCTGGATAAATTGTGACATTTTGCTGAGGGGCACTCATAAAGCAAAGTGACCAAAGTAGCAGGAATTATGCAGTTTACACTCTTGATGGAGGACAGAGTATTTGGAAAGAGAAGCCACAAAATTTGGGAGAGAGACCCAGAAGGAAGGGAGATGAGGAGAGGGAGAGCTCTAAAATATTCACATAAATTCTGCCCACACCTGTGACCTCCTGCCACACTACAAGTTTGGGGACACTGTTAGGGGCCTGGCATAAAAGGCAGAGTTGGAAGCTGAAAGAACTAAGATTGCAGTGTCACAAAGAGAGAGTTCTCTATGAAACATAAACAATTTGCAAGTAGATTTCCTTATTTGAAAACATGCAATTATTTTCCAGTCATATGAAACTATTAAATCCATTGTGTGAGTGAAGGACAAACTATTGGCTATTGATTTCATTTCTCTGAAAGTTATAGAGATTGTTCTATGGATGAATATCACAATAACTCACACGTGGTTAACTTTTGACAAACATTTCATAATTACTTAAGAAAAATGCATATTCTAAAAGTTTTGGAGTATGGTGCCTCCTAAGTCTCAATAGACAATGTTTGTTTATCTTGTTCTTTGAATGTTCTGTATTATTATTATTTTGTGTGTGTTTGCTTTGTTTAGTAAAAGAATCATCTCACTATAACTGTAACTGTGCATACCTCTTAAAGTATTTGTTAATGTTTGCTTTATATATTTTAAGCTATATTAATAGCATTTGAAATAATTTCAAATAATTTTATCTTCCAGATTAATTACATATTTAATCATTTGAGCTCATCTTTACTTCTAGTAATACTACCTGCATTAAAAGATATATTTTTAATATTAAGGTAACAATACTTTGATCTTTTATTAGAGTTTGCATGCCAGATATCATTAAATTCTTTACATTTAATTTTCTTTTACCCTTCTAGTTTAAAAATATTTTTGAAAAAAGCCTATGGTTCACTTTTTTCCCCTCGTTCAACCATATTATCCTTTAGTTACTTAATTTTTAACATTAATTAAATTACTATTATATAAATGTATATTTTCCTTATAATTTGCTATTTGTCTTATTTCTCCTTTTCTTCCTCTCTTTCTTTATGCCTTTTAATTAATTTAATTTTTACTTGAAAAATTGTTTTCTCCTCCATAAATTACCTGAGGTTCATATGCACATATTCCTGTATACCTGTAGAAATTACTCAGATGACCTTCAGCCATCAGATGGACTGGATGTGTAAAACGAAAATCTAACAATCTTTATGTTTAGTGCTTAGATGTTTTGTGGAAAACGGTCTTTATTGCAAATACATAAGGAAGCCTGTTTAATTTCTGTTGCTAAAAATAATTTTGTGAAGTGATAGACACAGTGACTTCTGAGTTGCTTGTCTCTTGACAATATTCATCTTGTTTTGTGAGAGTCCATTGCTTAGTTTTATCTTTTGCATCAGTGTGGAAGTTAGGCTCTGTCCTTTAATTTCTGAGATCTTATTTTGTTGTTGATCCATTGTGGTGGTCAGTGTGTAGAACAGGTTGAAGTATTTCCTGTAGAACTGGTCTTGTTGTGGTGAATTTCCTCAATGATTGTATATCAGTAAATGATTTGATTTCTCCATCAATTTTAAAACTTAGCTTCGCAGGATATAGAATTCTGGGCTGGAGATTGTTCTGTTTAAGTAGGTTAAAGGTAGATGACCATTGTCTTCTTGCTTGGAAAGTTTCATTTGAGAAGTCT
>CAUYON010028012.1:0-24864 GCA_963573935.1 Arctocebus calabarensis
CTACTCGGGAGGCTGAGGCAAGAGAATCGCTTAAGCCCAAGAGCTGGAGGTTGCTGTGAGCAGTGTGACGCCACGGCACTCTACCCAGGGCGATAAAGTGAGACTCTGTCTCTACAAAAAAAAAAATAAAATAAAATAAAAAAAATAAAAAAAAATAGCCAGGCATCGTGGCAGGTGCCTGTAGCCCCAGCTACTCAGGAGGCTGAGGCAAGAGAATCGCCTAAGCCGGGAAGTTGGAGGTTGCTGTGAGCTGTGTGACGCCACGGCACTCTACCAAGGGCGATAAAGTGAGACTCTGGCTCTACAAAAAAAAATAATAATAGTAAATAAATAAATAAATAAAAGATGATATGTCTTAGTTACCCGTCTACATTTACATTTTTGTGAATTTTTTTAAAAACTCATAAAATTTAAATTCTGTTCAAATTTCTCTATAAAGATTTAACCCCCCAGTATGTATAAAAAGGACACATAAACTACTTAGAAGCTGAGGCAGGCGGATCGCTTCAGCCCGAGTTTGAAGTTGCTATGAGCTGTGATGCCACGGCACCTTACCCAGGGCAACAGAGTGAGACTGTCTCAAAAATAAAATAAAATACACACATAACAACAAATTCAGCCCTCTTCTTCAAATCCAAAGGGTTCTATTGGGGTTTCCCCTATTTGATGGGCAATTAAAATATTCTGGAGAAAGACAATGTTTTAGTAACTATAAGGAAAGGAAGCAGAACCAGTCCTGGATTCTGTCTTTAAGGAGTTTACCGTGATTTCAAGCCCAGTAATCCTGAGCCCAAGAAGATATCTCAGCCCAGACATACCTACATATAGACTAGTGGTGCTACAACCTCAAGGTCAGAAGTATGTCACTAGACCAGAGCCAAAAATAGTTGCTATGTCATTAAAAGGGTAAAATTGCAAATCACAGATTGGAAGATGTTGTTTACAATTAGCACATTTCCCACTAGGGACTCCTGCCCAAATGTCCTACGAACCAAGAAGAAAAAGGCAAAGATTATAACAGGAACTTCACAAAGAGGATATTCAAAAAGATGAACATTTGAAAAGACACTCAATTCTTTAGTTATTAGAGAAAGGCAAAATAGAACCATGAGATATCCCCACACCCCCCACCAAAATGACTTAAAATTAAAAACTCACAATGCTGAGTGTTGACAAGGATGTGGAGAAACTGAAATTCTGATACACAGGCAGTATAAGTGTAAAATTGTACCATCTGATTGGAAAATTGTTGAGTAGAATCTACTAAAGCTGCATTTATGAATATCCTACGACCCAGCAATTCTACTCCTATATGTGTATGTGTGTGTGTATTAAATGCTCCAACTTCCTTATCCCTCACCCCGCACACTTTGTTAGAGGAAAAGAAGTGAAGCTCCCAGGGCTCTCTCTACAGTGTTCATTCAAAGGCAGTCTTCCTTGAAGGCCCCTGTCTAGGAGGACTTCCAAGAGGGTCATTGCCAGGTCTACCCAGAACCGAGAAACTAGGTCACCAGACTAACTCAGGAGGCCAGGAAATGAAAGGCATTCAACCATTGGTCTTCACAATCTAATTCCATCACAGAACATGGTGCCCATGATCTACTATGCAAAAGAGTCTGCCTTCGCCCACCACCAACTTTCAGTGACCGGTAATAACCAAATTCATAATTTTGTAAATTAAGGCTGCAATACTATGGAGAAGCCCACCAGAGTAATAACGCCCTGATGGAGGCCTGAATTAGAATAATGCCTCCTCTGCATAAGCGAGGAAGGTGGTATTTTCCTCTACTACACTTCCCTACAGTGATTTCTATTTTGGAAAAATAAACCCTGACAAAGGAGAAGCCAAATTTTCCCAAGGCCTAGATTGTCCCCAGGCTGTGTTTTAGTGGGTGGTCCTCTCTCAGCAGTTCGGTAATCCAGAATGATCCTAGACAAGTCAGAAGGGAGCAAGTCTGTAATGAAACCAAGAAGTAATCCCCCCCTTCCCAGGAGAAGGGAGCCCAGTGGGTAATTGTGAGGCTGGATCCCCTGTTATCTGCATGGGGGGGTGGGTGTTGTTCCTGTAATGGGGTGGGAAGGACGATGGAACGCAAGAGTTTTTGGTTATCCTTATTTGGTTTATTTTTCTTAAAAAAAAAAAAATGGAAGGCTTCTGACTTTGAATACAGAAAATGAAACGTGACGATTCTAGTAACAATGCTTAGGCATCACAACAGGACCATGGCCTGCCGGCTGGAGGGAACCCCTAGAAACACACAGATCTCCGCCCAGGGCTCACTGAGGAAGGCAAAGCCTGGGCTGGCCTCAGGGCCTTTGCTAAGGCTGGAAGACCAGCCTTAGAATGTAGTATCTGTCCCCTCAGCCCTGCCGGCCCTCTAGCCAGGCTGGAGTCAGCTCAACTTGTCCCAGGCTGAGGAAGCGACGCCGCTGGAGAGTCGGCAGGCGGCAGCATCTCGGGTCTCCCTCTGCCTCTGAGCTCGCTCCTCTCCCCATCCTAAGCCGTCCGGGGGTTGTCAAAACCTCACTTCATCCTGAAGTGCACGCCGTCCTCAATGAAGGATAAGCCCGATTTTCCTTCGGACGCAGAAGCTCTGCCCTCAACTAGCCAGCAAACCTGTTTTATTTTCGTGACTTGGGTGGATAAAAGCTCAGCCCTCCGTTGTGATAGTCATCCGAAAGCTTCCCCTCGACGAGAGGTTTCTACGTGTTTTTTAGTTTCCGATCTGACCAGCCTCAGGTCCTAGCCCCCCACCCCGCCACCTTCATCCTGGCCCCAGCCTCTTGTTCCCACCCTCCTGGCTCCCCAAAGGGCTGGCGGCCCCGAGCCGCGGGCTCTGCGCGTGACCCCGAGCGGAAGGGCCCCAGTCTGGGTCCTAATGCGGGTGGCGTCTCCCTTGACAGGCGGCGTTTGGGGACAACAGCGGGGACGCGAGATAAGGTGGCATACCAGAGCAGATTTGGTGCGCGAGCTGATACTCTCCCGACAGGAAACGCGGAGCTATTTAAAAGACCCTATCGATTACTTTATCTTTCCTGGAGGAAAGCTTCTTGCCGAGAGACAAAAGATGTTCCCTACCTACAGATACAAGGCCACACAACGGAGGGTCTGCACAAGAGAAGCCCAGTTAGGGCGCGGGGCGCGCATAGGCACATTTGCGTTGTGTGCCAAGCACGGCTCTGCGGAGAGGGCAGCAGGGGGCACCTCGCACTATCATCTGTGCCCTTGGAAAGTTTTTTGGCCGCGTGCACGTAAAACATGCACACACAGAAAGTGGCTGTGCACTTAAGGTACTTGCATGTGAACTGTGTCGTTTCAGCAAATTTAAATCACACCACCATGCACGTTCGACGAGCTGCTGGTCGCCGGGAACGTATTCCAGGGATGTATGTCTAAAACGTAAACGCTCCATCCACTGTGCTCCTTTTAAGGGCCTGAATGTCTGCAACTGTCATGTGTACACTTAAAGTATGGGACGCGTCAACACGACCCTTTATAGTGCCATCAGTTTGTGTTTGAATTCCCGCACGTCGCCAATTTGTTGGAAGCGCAGAATGCCCTCTGTGCTATGCGTCTGCTGAGCCCGAATTTGCTCCAGAATCCCTTACTTTCGGCCTCCGGGCCCCTGCTCCATGACACAGCAAAGCTCTCAATAGATTTTGATTGAACTGAATTGTTTGAATCGAAATTTTTCTTGTGTAGCAATCTGCCATATATCGTTTCACAACTTCCCCGCCCGGCAGTGGAAACTTCTCCGCATTAATAAAGAACAGGTTGGAACGGACGATGGATCGCGAAGGAAGGAAGACGCCGGGAAATGAGAGGTGGCGACCTTGGCAGGTCTGATCGCCCGCTGACCGGCCATGTCCAGCCTAAATTCAACACTGTCCAGGCCACAGCAACCCAGAGGGAGAAGCAGTGGAGGCCGAGGCCCGGCATTTAGCCGGAGCCGGGGAGGCCGCACAGATCCGGGTGCGCTTTTCAGCTGTTTGGGAGGCGACAGCTTACGACCCCTCCCCACCGCAGAGCTGCCGTCGCCCCGCTAGTTTCCCTAGCTTGGGCTCAAACCGGCAGCCATTTGCCCAGCTCGCCTCTTCCCAAACCCGTGCGCCCGCGCTGAAGTTTCTTCCAAAGCCGCTGCCCCCGAGCTTCGTATTCGTGGGGCAGGTTTTCCTCTTTAGCACGTTGGAAATCCTCGTCCATCTGACTCAAGTGTCACCTGATTTTTCCAGTTGTGACTTCCAGCGACGGGATCCGGATCCTGAGATTGCTTCCAGCGTCCTGGGTCTCCCGGTCCTGCCTCTCCAGCGCGGTTTTGGCTGAAGCGGCTTGCTGCCGTCGGGGGAGAAGGGGTGGGACGTGTCAGCCACCAGCCAGAGCCGGAGGAGAAAAGAGGAAGAAATTAACGCGAAAGGACAAGCAGAAGTTTGAAAGCGACTCCCTCTGATCTGACAAACCTTTATGCGAGTTTTAAAGCAGATCATATCCACCGATCCGGAATAAGTTCGGTTTTAGAAACATACCCCTCAGAGCCTAACAGAAGTGACTTATATTAAGAAACAACAAAAATTGGCAACAGCAGAAATGTAAAGGAGTCGGCAAAACATTGTTGCTCTCAGAAAAAAAAAATGCATCCTATAACATGATTTAAATCTGCAGGATGTATTTTTAAAACCAGTGGCAGCCCGGGAAGGGGAGACAAAGCCTTGTAGGGTGATGCAAATGTTTTTATATCTTGATTACTGTGGTCCTTATGCCAGGCCTATCCCTGTGTCAAGATTCATTGACTAATCACGTTTGTTCTAGGTATGTTACATTTCAATAAAGTAGATTTTAAAACTAAGTAAGTCCTAAAAAAAAAAAAAAAAAAAAAACTAAGTCAGTCCAGTAACCACTTTGCCTTTGATCAAGGGAACTGAATGAGTGGGCAAGAGGCCTGAGACATTTTATATAGTATCCGGCTTTTTAAGGGTTATGTCTTGTTTTGTGTTTATGATATATTACTTGTTTAAAAATAAACAATTGTCAAGGAGCCCAACAAAAGCAGGAGCAAGTGACACTGTGCACCGCAGCCCAGGGATAAGAAAAAGCACAGGCTATGCAAGCTCATAAAATATTTTGGAGAGGAAAGCATCTCAAATATTTAACTTTTATTTATTTATTTATTTGTGGTTTTGTTTTGTTTCTTTTCTTTTCTTTCTTTTTTTTTTTTTTTTTTTTTTGTTTTTGCTCTTCTGTTTAATGCCAACGAGACTTGAGGACCCAGAAGTTTTCTAGTGGTTACCTGTGGTATGGTGGCTGTCATGTCCTCAGGGACTCCTAGGGCAGGCCCCCCCACAGGAAAACCGCCAGAGGAGTGGGACAACAGAAGGCTCCCAGACATTGAGTCCGGGTTGGGGAGCACACACAATCCCGCTTGGAGCAAAGAGGAGGGGGTGAGCTTCGCTGCCAGGGAAGTCCAGACCCTGGCATGTGTGCTCTGGGACTTCTGAGATGAAAGGGGTCGGCCTTCAGGGTGAGGCTGCACTGCTGCTCCCTCCAGAGTTTCAGTGGCGTCCACCTCTCTGTATGGTCAGCAGAGTCTGGGACCAGTGGCTGCAAGGGTCCCCGGTGTGTTTGAGGAAGCCAAGTATGAAATACTTCCATTTGCATCCCCCTCACCCGTCCCCCTCAAGACAGGGAAGAGTGGCTTTGACCTTGTTAGGACAGATTCCAGATCTGATTCTGATTACCATTCAGGGCTCCTTCAGAGGTTTTCAGAGGCTAGTCCTCAGGAGAAGATGGACAGTGGGCCTAAGGCCAGGGGCCAGGAAAATTATTAATAGGAACTGCCAAACACTGCTGGCCTGGGGACAAGACCTGGGTGTGGTTACCAAGCCCAACAGCCAGCTTCATCTTCCCACTTTGGCAGGCTACTCACAGGGACCAGACTTCTGGCACCTTCATCCAGGATGCCAGTGCATTGATTAGTGTGGAGGAGTTGTACCTCCAATAACCCCAAGACTTAGACCTATCCTCCAGGGTGGCCCCTGGGATCCAGGCATAGAAGTCAAGGGAGGATCTTGGGCGTAAATTTGCCAGGACCATTGAGGTCTCTTCCCAGGTAATGCTGGACAAGGGCCACCCTTACTCCCCTCTCTCTGGGGCTCTGCTGACCACCCTACTCAGTCGTCCCATACAGATGGCTTCATTCCAGTCCCTTCAGAGAGATTTAATCAGCTACCTATACCAAACAGTACACACCTTTGATTCTTGAAATGCAAGATGAAACCGGAATCCATAAATCTGCATTTTTAATACATACCCCAGAGAATTCTGGCCTAAAATACATACAGCCCCCAAAATAAAAAGGAAATTGTTCAAAAAATGTGCTATGGAAAGTCTCATGTTTTATTTCTGACCTACCCTCCAGTTTTCTTCCCCTAAAGTTTTCACAACTATTTTACCCACCCTCCAAAAAAACTCAGAGATTTTTAGAACCACGTATGTATATATGCCCATGTTTAAAATACAAATTCTACAACTTAATATATCTTAAATGTATCCATAAGGATAACATATAAATATAACAGATTCTTTCTTATGGCCTCTGGTCTTCTGTTCTATTGGTATAACAATTTTTTGACTAGTTCCCAAAGATGGATACATTGGGGTTTTTAAAAAGTGTTGTGATTCTTAAAAATAATTTAAAACTTCAATGAGTATTCTTTGCAAATGTGTGATACCTATACAATAGAGTCCTAGAAGCAAAAACATTTGTTTAAAAAGCTTATGCAGGCAGGCGCCTGTGGCTCAGCAGGCTAAGGTGCCAGCCACGTACACCTGAGCTGGCAGGTTCGAATCCAGCCGGGGCCCGCCAAACAACAATGATGGCTGTACCAAAAAATGGCCAGGCGTTGTGGCGGGCGCCTGTAGTCCCAGTTACTTGGGAGGTAGAGGCAGGAGAATCGCTTGAGCCCAGGAATTGGAGGTTGCTATGACCTGTGATGCCACAGCGCTCTATCCAGGGTGACAGCTTGAGGCTCTGTCTCAAAAAATAAATAAATAGCTTATGCAATTTTAGTTTTGACAGTACCAAATTGCTCCAAAGAGGTTTACCAATTTACATGTCCAAGCAAAAATATAAAAGGGTGACTGGGCAATCATCAAACTTTTTGATCCTTGTCAATCTGATAAGTGAAAATATTTGCCTCTCATGTCTTAACCTGCATTTCTTTATTTTTATTTCTTTTCATTTTCTTTTTTAACAGCAAGATTCTGCTACTCTTGGCCATTGTTTCTTTCTTTCTTTTTTTTTTTTTTGAGACAGAGCCTCAAGCTGTCACCCTGGATAGAGTGCTATGGCATCACAGCTCACAGCAACCTCCAATTCCTGAACTCAAGTGAGTCTCTTGCCTCCACCTCCCAATTATCTGGGACTACAGGCACCCACCACAATGCCTGGCCATTTTTTTTTTTGGTTGCAGCTGTCATTGTTGTTTGTGGGGTCTGGGCTGGATTCGAACCCGCCAGCTCAGGTGTACATGGCTGGCACCTTAGCCTGTTGAGCCACAGGCACTGAGCCTTGGCCATTGTTTCAATTGTTTTGTTGGATCAATGTCTTATTGGTTTACAGGAACTCTTTCCATATTGTGGGAATCAGTTTTCTGTTATGTATTTTTAGCAGTTTTCCTCTTAGTGTAGCTTTATCTTTGATTTTATTTATGATATTTTTTACTATTGTATTTTTTCTTATTTTTATGGAATCAAGTTTATATAATTCACCTTTTATGGTCTCTAGGTCTCTGTTCTCCTTGTCCACCTCCCAAATACTCAGAAACCTGCAAATCATTATTTTAATTCTCTATAGCACTTTTATTTTTCACTTGGTAGGTTTAAATTTTTATCTATCTGAAATTGAATGTATGTGGTATAAGACATACATCTGGCTAACTTCACTTTCACTTTATTTTGAAAGTTTATTGTTGCATCAGCCATGCCCGCTAAAATAGCATAATATGACAACTGACAGAGACATTTTCTCATCTTAACCCATTTTGTTTTGTAGGTTAGACAACTAGCAACATGCCTCTCACCCATCTCCACTGTACAGTGAGTTCAACCTGATATGTTTTCCAGGATAGCCCAGCTAGAAAGGGAGCTTCAGTATACTTAATGCCACCAAGGAGACAAACACAAAACTGGGTATCAGAGAGGAAAAAGGACGTGCTCAAGGCTAGCCAATTGATGAAGAGACCAGACCAGAACCACTGCAGACTCATAGTCCAGTACTCTCTCTGGTATAAGTCTGCTTCATTTAAGGTCTGTATGTCTTGTGCTATGCAACCCAGGCCCTGGTGCACAGCGGGCACCAAATATGTGGTGGGGGGATGGAGGAAATCAGGCCAAGCACCAGGTAGTGACTAGGCTAAGGAGTCACTTGGAAGCTAGAAGAAAGTTCTATGGCCCATGTGTTTAGCCACACACACAATGCACACAACATCCTCCAGCCAGACAGACCTGCTCTTCCATTCCATGCGCTAAAGGCCCTTCCTATGGCCCAGCAACTTTGCAAACACAGCTCTTACTTAAATCAACTGGGGGTGGGCAGTGGCTTCCTGCCAGTCTTAGCTGAGTATAGCAATACCCTGGGGCAAAGGAAGCCCAAAGCCAGACAGATAATAGGGCCCCTGGGGACATGCAGTTAGTATTTCCAAGGTTCTGCTCACACTGCAGAAATCAGGACTGGCAACATAATTTGTAGGCTCTGTGCAAAATGTAAATGTGGGGCCTCTTGTTCAAAATTATTAAGAATTTTTTTTTTAAGGGCCAAGTGTGGTGGTTCACTCCTGTAATCCTAGCACTCTTGGGAGGCCAGGGCAATTGGATTGCTCAAGCTCAGGAAATGGAGACCAACCTGAGCAAGAGTGAGACCCCATCTCTACTGAAAATAGAAAAAATTAGCTGGGCATTGTGGCAGGCACCTGTAGTTCCAGCTACTCAGCTACTGGGGAGGCTGTGGCAGGAGGATTGCTTGAGCCCAAGCATTTGAGATTGCTGTGAGCAAGGTTGATGCCACAGCACTAGCTTGGGTAACAGAGTGAGACTCTGTCTCAAATAATGATAATAATAATGTTTTAAAAATAAACATTTCAAGACAAGCAACAGCAGAACACCAATCCAAGCCCAGGCTTTATGAGAATTCACTGCACAAGCAGCTTGCTCATGAAGCCAGCCTTAAGGGAAGGACAGGGTTAATTATGGGGGGAGAAGAAGGAGCATTCTCCCCAGACCTCTAAAGGTTTAGACTGAAGTAAACTAGAGGATTATTCATAAATTAATGACAGTCAAATGCTAGAAAGAACCCAAATGTCCACCAACCAATGAATGGATAAACAAAATGTGGTCCATTCATACAATGGAATACAATTCAGCCATTAAAAGGGAAAAAGTACAGACACATGCTACAGAATGGATGAACCTTGAAAACATTATGCTAAGTGAAAACACCAAACACAAATGGCCACATATTACATGATTTCATTTCTATTAAGTGTGCAGAACAAAGAAATCTATAGAGACAGAGAGCAGATTAGTGCTTGTCTAGGGCTGGAAGGTAGTGGGGGGTGATGACTAAAGACTATGGGTTTCTTTTAGGAGGTGACAAAAATGTTCTAAAACTGGTTAAAGTGATTTTTGTACAATTCTGTGAATAACTAAAAATCATTGGCTTGTATACTTTGTTTGTTTGTTTGTTTGTTTTGAGACAGCTTCTCACTCTGTAACCCTAGACCCAAGGCATCCTTTTGCCTCAACCTTCCCAAGTAGCTGGGACTATAGGCGTCTGTCACAACGCCCTGATATTTTTCCTATTTTTAGTAGAAAGGGTCTTACCCTTTCTCAGGCTGGTTTCTATACCACCCCTACTTGAATACTTTTTTTTTTTTTTTTTTTTTTTTTTTTGAGACAGAGTCTCACTATGTCGCCCTTGGTAGAGTGCTGTTGCATCACAGTTCACAGCAACCTCAAATTCTTGGGCTTAACCGATTCTCTTGCCTCAGCCTCCCGAGTAGCTGGGACTACAGGTGCCTGCCACAATGCCCTGCTATTCGTTGTTGTTGTTGTTGTTTAGCAGGCCTGGGCCGGTTTGAACCCACCAGCCCGGTGCACGTGCACGTGGCCGGCGCCCTAAATACAGAGCTACAGGCACCGAGCCTACTTGAATACTTTAAATGGGTGAATTGTAATGGTTATGTATATCTCAATAAAGCTATTAACAAAAGAAGGGGAAAGGAGAAAGGAGGTGGAAGGGGAAGTGAACTGAGCAGGAAAGACTGTCTCTCTCTTTCTCTCTCTCTGGAGGAAGTCTCTTGGGGACACCTAGCATCTCAAATCCAACAGCCTTTGTCCTCTTCTCTTGCTGTGTACCAGGTGTGGGTGGGTAGGCGGGTCTCACTTTCTCTGCAGCTGGCACAGCTCTAGGCCGCAACGACATGCAACAAAAGAAAAATCTCAGCCCTGGAGTCAGGTCTGTGTTGGAATCCAGGCACCTATCACTGTCAGTCCCATGGCTGTGACCTTGAACCAGCCACTCCGCCTCTCTGAGCCTCATTCTCCTCAGCCAAGCCACCGGGAGAAGAGGGTCGGCGATTGCACCTGAGAGCCAGCTGCCTACCCAGGGGACGCTCAAGAAACCAAGGAGTGAGGTGGGTTTGGCGCCTGCTGAGCCACCTGAATGACGCACGTCCCGTGGAGGCCGCGCAGACTTCTCTAGCCAAGGGCGAGGTCTGCAGCTCTCAGGGTCGCCCCCGCCCCCGACTTCGGACCAGGAAGGAAGCCAGGGCTGCTGAGGGGCCCCGCGGCGCGGCCGGGAGCTGAGGCGAAGGCCGGAGTCCGGCCCGCAGCCGCCGTTGCTCATCCATCAGCCGGACGAAGAGCAGAGTCGCGCTCTCCGCCCTCTGTTTGCTTTCTCGCCAATTATTGCCGCGCCGCAGCCCCTTTGTTGATACAGTAGTCCGAAAAAGTGCTAATGTTCATTTATCAGGGGGCCCGCCGGGAACTCCCACGAGTTGCGATTCTTCCGAAAATATAAACACGGGACGAGCGTCCCAGACAGAAACCCCCATCTGCTTCCCCCGCGCGGGCCGAGAGCGAGGCGTTGTTGAAGATAAAGCCGCGGATAACGCCGCCTGTCTCCAATGGACGTCTCCCCGGCGCATTAATGACATTCCGGGTGATAGTTCCAGCTTATCTTTCAATTAATCATATATACCTTTTGCGGCCAGCCCTGCTGATTGCAGGAAAGGGGGATCAGCTCCGGCCTCGCCGATCTGAATTAATAATAATTTATTTGCGTAGAACGCGTTCGTTCGAACCACCCTGGAATTTGGCTAATCTAAAGTGCCAACTCTTTAAAAGGCAAGGAAATAGGTGGATAGATTTTAGATCTCTCCTGTCTCCTTTTGTCTCTCTCTGTCTTTCTCTCGGCTGAAGGCTGTTTGTTTGTCCTGCTAGTTTGGTCAAAGAGTGGCTTAGAGAGGCGGCCAGGTTGGGTGAGCCGCCCTTGGGAAGAACGATGCGTCCCTTCTGGGGACAGAGAATCAAATTTCTTCCCACCCAACCCCCAACCATTGCAACTTCTATTTAAAGAAGAAAAAAAAATTGTACTCAGTCAAAAACTGAGGAGTGCAAAGAAAAGTTGAAAATTGCACTTGAACCTTTGTCTATGGAAACCAGCATGGGTCGTCTCAATTTTGATTTTCCATGTATTTATTCATTTTTGCCCCATTTCCTCTTTCCCGCAACACCAAGGACTTTTTTGAAGTCAAGATAAATTATTGCCGGATTCACAGAGTATGGAATAGAGGGAAGAAAAGTCTCTGATTTTATCCAAATAGGGAGGATTCTTTCCTTCCCTCTTCGTGACACCTGACCCTCAAGTCTGTCAGTTCTGAGACCCTTCCTAACCGAAAATAGGAGATAAATCTTGTGTCGCCTTGATTTGCAAACGAACGAAATAAATGCTGATTTTTTTTCTTTTGTCTCCAGAACTATCTTTAAGGGGAAAAAATAACTAAAAACAGGGGTCCCGGATGTAGCCTCAATGTCCCCCCCATTAAACGGTAATATTTCAGGCATCGGTTCACACTAATCTTTCAAACTGTCATCGAGAGCCGCCTGGCCAGCAGATTCACTTAACAGTCTCCCAGGACCCTCGCTCGGAGCTCTTTTCAGCGAGACGTTTAATTGAATCGGATGTGGCTCGTTTGCCAGACGTCACCGCCTGGGTGATAGGCATCCTCGCCCACCCCCCAAAAACAATCTTCAACGGCGTTGCGGGCCCCCAGGTTAGTTTAGGGTAATAACTGTGAGGCGGCCAAAAGCCACAGCAGCTAGGAAGGACTGCAGAGGGGCCGTGAATCCGTTGAGAGAGAATACGGACAGGGAGATGGAGAGCCGGGGAAATTGATGGGTTCCTGGAGTTTTAGGGCCTCACATTTGGAAGAAGGCCTTCTCCACAGTCCAGGCTAACAGTTCCAGATCGGCCTGTCGCCCTTGGCAGGAAAACTCTAGGCGAAATTTAGGCATGGCTGCCCAGGCCCGTCACTGACCAGTGGCGCCTGGAAGCCAGGGTTAGGACACCGAGCCTCCGGTACTGCCTCGCAGGGCTCAGCTCTCCTGCACTCGCTCGAAGGCCCAAGGCCCTGGGAATGTGGATTCAAGGAAGGGCAGGGGTGTCCCAACGTCATTCCAATATTTGACTTCACTCTCTGGGTACTGCCCGACAGTCATATTCTTGACAAACACCATTTTGTCCCCATACTGTGGGGTTCCCTCCCCACCTTGGACACCCATTCCTGTGCCTGTGGAAAGACATGGAATTGTTAGCTAGCCTTTGACCCTGCCCTGCATTTATTCTACTCCAAGTGCCTTTCCATCCACCAAGTCCACCCGCCCGGACCTTGCCTTCCTCACACGACTTTGGGTTGCCGGATAGCAACACTTCCATTGACAAGCCTCGGCACCCCAGTGCTAGAGTAAGGGGGCAGGCATCCTTAACCTGGGACTCCTCTACTTGCCCCCACCTTCCTTGCAATAGAGCACCAAGCAGAGCTCCTCCCAGTAATGTTCAGAGGCATGAGGAGAAGGCCTGAAAGCTTTCATCAGCTCCCCCAAGGAGTGCTGGGACCTGGAGGTCTGAAGCCCAAGAGCACAAGATCTGCTCATGCAGCTTGTGCTCTGAAACCCTGGCAGAGTGGTCTCACAGAAGTGTCCTGCTTTACTGACCCTGGCTAAACATGATGCCCCACCTACCCAGCCCTTCCCCCCATTTGCCGACGGTGCCTCCAGAGTGAGCTGGCCCAGAGGCCCCAGGGAAATCTTGGCCAGGCTGGACTCCAAAAGGCTCCCGCCTGCCTGAGAGCTAAATCTGAGCCAGAGCCCTGAGCCCGTGGGCCTGGCACAGCCCTAAGGGCCTTCCTGCTAGACAGGGTAGGGAGGAAAGGAAAGACGAAGGATTGGTGGGCTCCAAAACAGGCAAAACAAGGAAGCCGGTGGCTGAGGCAAGAAGATAGTTTTCTCCTAGGTAGCTGAGCTTGCCATCTAGGATTCTGGATTTGTTGCATTATTAAGGGGAAAGTCATTCCCCTAGGAGAATACTAGCAATGAATGGTGCCCCCTGGAGTTGTGCAGGTATACCCCGCACTACTGCAGGAGGTGGCTACTCCGACCCACAATCACCCAGTTTGCCCTTTCTCTCAACTTAACTCACTCAGGAGCCCCCAGGGCCTGGGGCATGACTAGCCCAGTAGGAAAAGCCAAACAGAACCTCATAATTGTCCGGAATGTCCCCTCCTCCCATCAACCAAACCAAACCCTGTCCTCCATGCTTCTCCCCCTATTCAGTCTCTACCCAATCCTACACACCTTCAGTAATAAAGCCTCACTGAAAATAACTCTCCCCCAGCTTCCCACCCTGTCCTTCATTCTCCCATTCTGTTTGGGGTGCTGTGGAACATTTCTTCAAATCCCAGAGGCACCCAACCCTGCCCAGAGGCCTAACTCAGAGAAGAATCAGGATCCTTTCCTGGGAATGCACCTTGCTAGGGTTTTCAAGCTCACATTTGGGAGCAATCTCAGGCTGCAGGAATAAAAGAAGGGCCTTCCAAATGCATCGCGGCCCCTTTAAAAAAGCTAGGCAGGATTTTTTTTTTAACCGTATGACTATATTAGGTGACACTAAACTGGCTCATTGCTCCTGTCATCGAGGCCCTGGCCCAATGACAGGCTGAGTCCCCCTCCACGGGCCTGGTCCCGCCTCTCCTGCCCCTTGTGCTCAGCGCTACCTGCTGCCCCACCACATCCAGAGCAGGAAGGAGGGTGCGCTGGCAGGCGGCGGGCACCATGCAGGGAGCCTGCAGGGGGCCGTGGGCAGCGCTGCTCTCTGCTGCCCACCTGGCGCTGTGAGACTGGCGCTGCCACCATGTTCCCCAGCCCTGCGCTCACGCCCACGCCCTTCTCAGTCAAAGACATCCTGAACCTTGAGCAGCAGCAACGCAGTCTGGCCGCCGCCGGGGAGCTCTCTGCCCGCCTGGAGGCCACCCTGGCGCCCTCCTCCTGCATGCTGGCCGCCTTCAAGCCCGAGGCCTACGTGGGGCCAGAGACCGCTGCGCCCGGCCTCCCGGAGCTGCGGGCAGAGCTGGGCCCAGCGCCTTCGCCGGCCAAGTGCGCCTCTGCTTTTCCCAGCGCCCCCGCCTTCTACTCCCGTGCCTTCGGAGACCCCGACCCGACCAAGGACCCTCGAGCTGATAAGAAAGGTGAGGAGGAAATCACAAGTCCTCTCTTTCCTCCCGAGTCACTTTTGTTCCCAAACGTGCCGCGGAGAAACTCAGGCCCGGGAAGAGGAGATGCGCGCCCCAGAGCCAAGGGCTCGGCACAGGGGGCTCGAACGCGCCAGAGAGGAGGTTGCCGCGAGGGCCCCAGCGCGTCCACTAGGAAGTTTAGAGGAAATGCCGGTTTGAAAATATCAGAAATAAGAGACCCAAAACATATTTTTCCGACCTAACAATGCCCAGGCAGCTTGGGCCATGCTTTTGGTTCTGTTCCTAAGTTAAGCGATCCCTTGTAGCAGACAGAATAGAGAAATAGACAATCTTTGTATCAGAAGTTTTAAAATAGCTTTTGAATTTCTGAGTCTTTTGGGGGATCTGAGGACACTGCCAAACAAAACGCTACTCACCAGACATGCTTTTGTGCATGATTTAGAGGAGAGTCCTGGCTTCTGTAGCTCACCCTTACTCCTTCCTCGGGTTTCTGAGGCCTTTCTTCCTCTGTGCCAGACGAGCCGGGTTGGGGAAACAACAGTCTTGATTTTAAAATGGGATACTCAGGAGTCTCTCTTCGCGTTATTTTTTCCAGCACAATTCCTATCGTTAGGTTTCCCCGTGAAAAATGGTAGAAATGTGTAGCAGCGGAAGGCGCGGGGGAGTGTACGAGAAGGATTCAGAAAGTGGGCAGATACTCGCAGGCCATCCCAGGGTCGGGCAGGGAGGCCTGGCCGGCCACGGACGGGAACCTGCTAGAAAGGCCGCAGCCCTACTCGAGCTCTGCGCTAACCCTGGAGGCCGCGGGCGCTGGAGGAAGGGTCGCTCTGAGCCGGGAAAGGATTCCTAGTTTTGTGTCTGGGAGCAGAGAGAAGGTCCAGAAACTTGCGGGCGGGCACGGAGACTAGAATTGATCGCTACCAATTCGAGTCCAGCTCAAGCAAGTGGGCAGGATAGTTTCCAAGGTCGCCTGCCCACCCTCCGCTTCTTGGAAGCTGCTCAATCCCTATGACCGCTGCCCGGGAGCCTTCGATCACCCAAACAACACCTCTTGGCCTTCAGCTTCTTCATTCCTTAATTTTGCGACCCTCCACCCCTACCTCAGGGAGGCCTCAGCCACCCTTTATTTCCAAAGTAGCCCTGATCTAATTCACTGTGGAGCATCATCGGGGTTTTTGTTTTGTTTTGCTTTTTGCAGCCTAAAATTGTAGGTCACTTTTCTCTCACCGCGACGTGAACTGCCCTAGTGCAGGGACCTCTCTTATTTTGTTCTCCAGTTCCTCTAGGCACATGGTAGTCTATCGAAAAATGCTAACTGCGCCTTGCCCGTGGCGCCCCCGTGCTCTTGGCAGAGCCCTGCTGGGCGCTCCAAGCAGGACAAAGAGGCCCGTAACGTCCCAGCCCCGGCGGGCGCGCCATAGGGCCGGCCGCTCTGACCAAGCGTCTCTGCCCCTCTTTCCCCCTCAGAGCTGTGCGCGCTGCCCAAGGCGGTGGAGCTGGAGAAGCCGGAGGCGGACGGCGCGGAGCGGCCCCGAGCGCGACGGCGGAGAAAGCCGCGCGTGCTCTTCTCGCAGGCGCAGGTCTACGAGCTGGAGCGGCGCTTCAAGCAGCAGCGGTACCTGTCGGCTCCCGAACGCGATCAGCTGGCTAGCGTGCTGAAGCTCACGTCCACGCAGGTCAAGATTTGGTTCCAGAACCGGCGCTACAAGTGCAAGCGGCAGCGGCAGGACCAGACTCTGGAGCTGGTGGGGCTGCCCCCGCCGCCGCCGCCGCCTGCTCGCAGGATCGCGGTGCCAGTGCTGGTGCGCGACGGCAAGCCATGCCTTGGGGACTCGGCGCCCTACGCGCCCGCCTACGGAGTGGGTCTCAACGCCTACGGCTATAACACCTACCCCGCCTACCCAGGATACGCGAGCGCAACCTGCAGCCCCGGCTACAGCTGCGCAGCCGCTTACCCTGCCGGGCCGCCCCCGGCGCAGCCGACCTCTGCGGCCGCCAACAACAACTTCGTGAACTTCGGCGTCGGGGACCTGAACGCGGTGCAGAGCCCCGGGATTCCACAGGGCAACTCGGGAGTGTCTACGCTGCACGGTATCCGAGCCTGGTAGGGAAGGGACTCGCCTGGGGCGCCCCTGACCGATCTCACCTCAAGAGAGGGATACTGACTAGGGGACGAAAGGGCTCCCGACATGACCTTGCGGCCTTCGGATTTCACATTCACTCTCGAAGAAGCCTCAGAACTTTTCCCGCCCCCTGCGCCTTTGTTCCAGAGCGCAGGAGAATTTGTGGCCGCGTTTAGGCGGGCAGGCTATGGTGAGTGATCTGGCAGCCAGGTGTTTTAGTCGCCCCCACCGAGTACCCTCCGAGCATCCATGGGCACCTCCGACTGACCGAACTAAGAGCCCCGGCACGCAGGGCCTAATATCCAGCCGCCCTTCCCCGAGCCTGGGCCAGGCGCCCGGCTCTTGCTGCCTCGCAGTCGTCCGCCCACCCGCCCGTATTTATGTTTTTACCTGTTACTGTAAGAATGAGGATCCTTTTCCCATTAAAGAGTGCGCTGACCCCGCACGTGTCCTTCTTTCATCTTGCGGCGCTTCAGAAACTGAGTTTCCGAGAGCAGAGAGGCTGACCTGGATGGAAGGCGCAGGCATTCGCTGGGTAAACTGATAATATGATAGCAGAAACCGACCCGTGCTGTTGCCCGTGTCACACACCTTCTGGGATTGTCTCATATAATCCTAAACAATTTGAAAAGAGATACTATTTTAAAGTTTAGCAGCTGAGGCCTGGAGAAGTTGAATGACTAGCCTTCAGCAAATATCTGGTTAGATTCCGGCTCTCTCTTAAGGCCCTTTCCCAGAGCTCTCAAACCTACCGCCTTGAACCCTAATATTTGCAGGTCCTGTTCCTGGAGCTGTGTATTAAGTAGAGAGCAAAGGGACCTGGGTTATGGACTGAGGTGCACTATATATAACTCATCCCATTTAAAAGAATGCCTTAGCCTATTTACAGATGTTAAAGTCAAGAACCAAAGCCCACCCTCAAACTTCCCCAGACTTCGCAACCCAGTGATATGCTCAGGATGTAAGTTCCCAGGGGAATTTGCTGGTCTCAGGTCTATTGCCTGGACCTCACCAGGCTGAGCACAGAGGCTGGATCCCAGAGAGGTAGGTGTCCTGCAGACAGTGTTCACCTCCCCCTGTGGCAGGGCCCTATCAATTCACATGGTAAGCACCTTCACCCTAACCCCACCAACATCCTTTCCTCAGGACATTTAACTAATTTTACGGTAGTCTGAGCGACAAATGTTACTACCAGTTTTACAGATGAGAAAACTGAACAAGCTAAAAACCTGCTTCTTATAGGACTTGCCTGATTTGTGCCTCCGTTTTTTGGGGGTTTTTTTTGTATGTAAAATGAGGATGACAAAGACACCTCCTCTGAGCCCTGGGCCTTGACAATCCCAGGGGCTTGGATTTGACTTCCAGTTCCTCCATCCCCCACCCTCAGGGCTCAAGGAACTAAACACCCCCCTTCTTAAAAAGGGACTAAATCTGGAGAAAATCAGTGCCTTGTTTTCCCACTAGATACAGGTTTTTCTGACAATTTGCCTGGCAAGTGGAGGGCTGGCGGCCTGAGGAATTGGGGTGTATGTCTGAAAGCTCCTGGACACAGCCAAAATATTGCTTGTGGTGGCCAGGGACTGAGCAACCCTCAATGTACCTCTGATGCCTGGAATGAGTTGTCAGCCTGGCCTGGCAGAACCCAGAGGCCTCCTGCTGCCCTGTTGGGACCATGCAGTGCCACCAGTGCCGGCGCACTCCCTCATGGTAGGTGCTGTCCCCAGCCTGCCCTGTCTACCCACCAGAGAGGGGAAGATGCTGGGAGATTTCAAGTACTACCCTTTGCCCAAGCAGCGCAAAGGTACTGACTAGACACAGCTTAGTATTTGAGGGCACTGAAATGCAGGCAGTCAACCAGCAACCTGCAACCAGCACAGGGTTATGGGCTGGGCTATGAGAGGGAAGAGGAAGGGCTGAGCTAGGGAGGGCCACCAGGAGGGGATGTGATAAGCCCGGCCCTGGCATTGCACCTCTGGGCCTACTCCCTGCTTCAAGCCTTTGCCACGAAGCCTTCAGTGTGATGCTTGCCGTGGCCTCATCTCTGGGAGGGTTGCAGTCAGGCTCTTCCACGTCGTCACCAGACCAGCTCTTAAGCAATCTGAAGCCCCTGCAGGCTGCCTATCTCACACAACCGGGAAATCATTCTACCAGATGGCTGTGTTTGCCCACAGCCTCCTGGGTCCTGCACATCCCTAGGCCTTCATCTCACTTGTCCGCAGTAACTTTAGAAGTAATATTTCCCTCACTTAATGTTCTACCTCCAGGATTTTTCCATGATGCCTCCCTCCTGTCATCTTCTACCTTCAGGGACCAGCTGCATGACTTCAGGGTCCCCCTGCGCTTTCCAGTGTGCTCACAAAGGGGTACCATTGACTGGCTGGCATTTGCCAGGGCTTGCCAAATGCCAGGACTCCGGCCAAACTCTTTAGGGAGTTCTCTAACCTAACTCACACTCATTACAGACCAGGAAACTGAAGAGATGAAGTCAGTGGTCAAGGATGTCATCCGACAGTCCCTAACCTAGGAGCTGGAAACCTGGCAGGACGGAGGGGAGCATGTACACAAGAAGAGAGAGGGGAGGTCCCTGCAGTAAAGACGCAGCGGGACTGACCCCGGCCACTGTGCCCAGCGGCCCCAGGCTCTCTCACCTACGGGGTGAGGATCTTTGGCCACATATCCAAACTCACTGCCGGACAAACTGCAGAGTTTGCAGAGCTCTGGGGAGTCGCACTGATGGCCCCCCTCCGACCAGGCTCGGGGAGACCTACTACGAGGCCTGCACTCTAGGGTGCTTGGTCAGGGGAAGAAAGTACCCTGGGTGGGGACTGGGTCAAAATAATTCTAGACTCAAACCACCCCGTTTACACAGCCAATCTCTCCGCCTCCAAATTAAATCGCGGTCATTTGTTTTGTTTTCCGATTACATATTCTATAAATGCCACAAGCACAGTTTTAGAAAACGTCAACCAGGATAGAAATATGCAGAACAAATTTGAAGCGCGGGAGGGTTGGGGTGTCGCAGGCTCAGCTCCGGGCACCCAGAGCGCCAACGGAGCCGCACCTAAAGGACTCGTTTTATCTTTAATAATTAGGAAAAAAGCAAGCACGCCTTAGGGTTTTTTTAAAAAATAATCAGAGATAAACAGTGATAATAAAAAGAAAAAACATCGGCTCCCGGAGCGAGGGTGGAGCGATTCCCTCAGCCCCGCGCCGCTCTGCGCTCTGCGCTCTGCGCGTGCTGGCAGAGGAAGGCTGGGACTGTCCCCAGAAAGAGAGGCCAGGCCACCGCCACCTCCCATCCCTGCGCGCCAGCCTGGACGTCCCCTCATTTCCTTGGCTCTTTCTGAGCCGCAGTCACAGGTCTTGCCGAATCAGAATAGCTCTGTCCTCTCGCTTTGTTTGGATTTAGCCCTAAATCAAGGGCACACTGTGTATCTAAGTATCTATATTTGAAAAGGAGGTGCCGAACCCCCAGACCTCACCACAGACTTGTGAACTTGAGCAATCAGGAACTCGGTCCTGCAGGTCGCCGCGCACGCTCTGAGGCAGCGCCTGAACTGTGCCCCTGCCTGGTGCCCTGCCACCCGCCGCCAGCCCTTCACTGCCTCCCCCAGCATTCAGGACTCGGCCCCTGCGCGTCTGAACCGCGGCGACAGCAGACCCTCACGTCTTGGTGACTCCCCCACTAGATTAGGCTTCTGGAGAAAGGGGCCCATGGCTTGGATTTTATTTATCACTGGCAGAGTTTATCACTTGCCAGGCACTGTCTGGAGCTCCTTTCAATGGAACCCATTTAATTCTCTTTTACACCTCTGAATTCTACAGTGAAGAATTCATCTTTTTTCTTTTCTTTTCTCTTTCTTTCTTTCTTTTTTATTTATTTTTTGAGACTGACTCTCCCTACGTTGGCGTCACAGCTCACGGCAACCTCCAACCCCGGGGCTTAAGCGATTCTTTTGCCTCAGCCTTCCAAGTAGCTGGGAGTCTAGGCGCCCAACACAATGAAGAATTCATCTTAAACCCAGACAGGAGAAATTTGTCTACGGTCACACAGCTGGCCAGTTCCAGAGCTTAGTTTCAAACTCAGGCAACCTGGCTCCAGAGTCCAAGGGCATAATGCCATTGGGTCCCCAGCTCAGGCGTGGCAGAGAATAGGTGCCAAGAGATGTTGTCAATTGGTTAAAGAGTAGGATAATGATATTAGCTAGAAATTCTTGGACGATTTCTGTGATGTGCCAGGCACAAGTCTTGAGCAGGCGCCGAACCTCAGCCGTGGGTGATGGACGGCAGCTGGGATTTGGGGTTGGCAGACTGGTCCTCTTGCTCCACTCCACTGCTTCTCAGAGGAGCGCTTACCCAGAGCCTGGTGAGCAGTGAGGAGACCTGACAGGCTGGACGCCCAGAGCTGTGGTCTCCACACCCTGCTCCCACCCACAGCTGCTCAGGGTAACAGTGCGGATTATTGCCTAGCATCTGTTGGTGCTTACTGTGTGCCAGGCCCAGGGCTAAATGCTGACCCTGCAAATCTCATTCTGTCATTTTCCAAAGAGGAAATTGAAACCCAGAGAAGTTAAAAACATCCCCTACCTAAGGTCACTCCAATAGTATGGTGTGGGGGAATCTGTGCTGGAATCCAGATGGTTCCACAGGAGCCCTGGCTCTTCAACTCACTCTCATTGTTTCCTTGAAGACACAAACTGCCTGGAGGCCGGGCAAACCCAAAGCCCTGCCTGGCCCAGCTCCCTCGGACTGGGTTCCCCAGGGACAGAGCCTGCAAAACTGTAAACAGGTGATTCCCATCACTTGGAAAGCTGAAGAACTGCAACTCACAGAGGCCCCAGACCCCAAGGGCTCCAGCTCTTGAGGGCCTGGGAGAAACTGGAGTCAGGTTTCCCCTCTCCACTCCCTGTTCTCCTATCTCAGGGTCTCTATGTTTGCTATGATCCAGAGGCTGTGGCCCTGCAGACCCCGGGGAGGAGGAAGGCAGGAGAGGGTGGAGGAGTGGAGGCTGGGAGAATGAAGGAGGGATGGACTGAGGTACACCTGTCCTGGCCAGAACACAAAGCCTCCCTAAGGTCTGTGCAGCTTTGGAGAGAAGAGGCATTTGGAGAGATTATTCACAAGCTCCATTTTGTTCTCCCAGATCCTAAGTTCCACCCTGGGGTGACACAGGAAGTGGAATAAGGGTGAATCAGCCTCCACGGAAGCCCACAGTGTGCCAGGCTCCCTGTGTGAGTTCACCGAAGCCTCACAATCAGCTGTTCATTATGGATTCTACTTTACAAATGAAGAAAATGATACTTAAAAAGGTTGTTTCACTTGCTCTTTTCCTACACTTAGGACCAAATCCTCTTTTTTCCAGTGCACCCCCCAACTATCTCCACCTGTCCTGAACTCCAGCTCACTTGGCTCACATTAGCTCTGCCTGCCCCTTTCCTCTGTCCTCAGCCTTTCGGGGAGATCTTAATATAAGCAGCCATGTGGAAAGGAATTATCATTTTCAGTGAATGAAACTGTTGTTCTTCATTATTATTCTTCTATGGACCTTCATAAATCCCCATGCAATTTCAACAATACAAAACATGTTTTGGCTCAGCACCTGTAGCTCAAGTGGCTAGGGCACCAGCCACATACACCAGAGCTGGCGAGTTCGAATCCAGCCCAGGCCTACCAAACAACAATGACAACTACAGTCAAAAAATAGCTGGGCATTGTGGTGGGCACCTGTAGTCCCAGCTACTTGGGAGGCCAAGGCAAGAGAATCGCTTAAGCCCAGGAGCTAAAGATTGCTGTGAGCTGTGATGCCACAGCACTCTACCTATGGCAACAGCTTGAGGCTCTGTCTCAAAGAAAAAAAAAGAAAGAAAGAAAACATGTCCTGTTAACTACCTTAGTTTGGCTTTCTTCTTAACAAATTCTAAAGAATACTTTCCCCTTCCTCCAACTCCAGGAAAAAATGATTCTTAGTTAGTACGATCTCAATCAAAGTGGCAGTGGTGCATTGGTACATTCTGTAACTTCACATGCTGATTAGAACTTACCAAGGGCAGTGGCTCACACCTGTAGTCCTAGCACTCTGGGAGGCCAAGGCTGGTGGATTGCCTGAGCTCACAGGTTCAAGACCAGCCTGAGCAAGAGCAAGACCCTGTCTCTAAAAATAACCGGGCATCAAGGCAGGCACTGTAGTCCCACCTACTCAGGAGGCTGAGGCAAGAGAATCACTTGAGCCTAAGAGCTTGAGATTTCTGTGAATGACACCACAGCACTCTACCAAGGGCAACAAAGTCAGACTCTGTCTCAAAAAAAAGAAAAAGAAAAGAAAATTCACATGGATGTGTAGAAGTCTAAGAGTAGCCAAAACATTCTTTTTCTTTCTTTTTTTTCTTTTTGGAGACAGAGTCTCACTATATCACCCTCGGTAGAGTGCAATGGCGTCACAGCTCACAGCAACCTCCAACTCTTCAGCTTAAGCGATTTTCTTGCCTCAGCCTCCCAAGTAGCTGGGACTACAGGTGCCCGCCACAACGCCAGCTATTGTTGTTGTTGTTTGGCAGGCCCTGGGTTGGGCTCAAACTCTCCAGCTCCGGTGTATGTGACTGGTGCCCTAGCCACTGAGCTACAGCCGCCAAGCCAGACAAGACATTCTTAAATGAGGAAAATGAGATATTGCCATGGAGGTTCTTTCCCCATCAGATAACAAGACACGTAAACCTATGATAGTTGATACAGTGTGATACTGGCACAGGGCAGAGCAATAGACTAAGGAAACAGAATAGAGTGCCTAGAGTCAGAACCAGACATATACGATCCGCAATAGAGAGATTTTTCTGAAAAATCAGTGAAGAAAGGGTGAACTTGTCTATAAATGGTGCTCCATGAGACAAAAAAATGGATAAGATCAGATTCCTACCTCACACCATGGACAAAATCAAGACAAAGTTAATTAAAGACTCACCTGTGGGCGGTGCCCGTGGCTCAAAGGAGTAGGGCACCGGCCCCATATGCTGAAGATTGTGAGTTCAAACCCAACCCCAGCCAAAAACTGCAAATAAATAAATAAAGACTCACCTGTGAAAACAAAACTATACAAAATTTAAGAGACAATGTAGACACACTTTTATATTTTTACGATAGGAAAAGGTTAAACATGATACCAAATGCACACACTTTAAAGAAAAAGAATGACTACATTAACTTTTTTCTTTATTTGAGAGAGTCTCACTATGTCACCCTCAGTAGAGTGCTGTGTCACAGCTCACAGCAACCTCAAACTCTTGGGCTTAAGCAATATCTCTTGCCTCAGCCTCCCACAACGCCCACCTATTTTTTTTATTGCAGTTGTCATTGTTATTTAGCTGGCCCGGGCTGGTTTCAAACCATCAGGTGTATGTGGCTGGCACCCTACTCAATGAGCTATGGGTGCCACACAATGACCTATACTCCCCAAGATACCACATTTAGAGTGAAAAGACAAGTCAGCTACAAAGTGGGAGAAGATATTTGCGATACATATAGCCAACAACGCATTAGTATTTGGAATACGTAATGAAATTCTAAACTCTTCCTGTCACTGCACTCCAGTGCCTTGGCTTCCTTATGTAAGCCTAGACATTCCTGCCTCAGGGCTTTGCACTGGCTGTTCCCTTTCCTTGAAATACTCTTCCCCCATGAAGCCTGGTGAATGCTTCATCTGTTTCCAGTCTTTACCCAAATATTGCCTTATCATGAAGTCCATTCTGAGTACTCTATTTTATTTTATTTATTTATTTTTATTTTTATTTTTTTTGAGACAGAGCCTCAAGCTGTAACCCTGGAGAGAGTGCCATGGCATTACAACTCATAGCAACCTCCAATTTGTGGGCTCAAGCAAGTCTCCTGCCTCTGCCTCCCAAGTAGCTGGGGCTACAGGCGCCCGCCACAATGCCTGACCATTTTTTGG
>CAUYON010028015.1:0-17379 GCA_963573935.1 Arctocebus calabarensis
AGTTTTATAACAGAAACTAAAGCTGATCGAGGATAAAGATTATTTCTAATTACTCTTTTTGTGCCATTTCCTCGTTTCTTTTCGTCTGCATGTCTAAATTCTGTGAATTATTCAAGGGCGTAAGCTCTTCGAATAAGCCCAGAGTTCTTGGACACATTCACCTTCCCGTGTCTCTGCAGCCTTTGTGACTCTTCCCGCACCTCCCGACCGTGTACCACCAAGGATTGTGCGAAGTGCCTGGAATAGAAAGGAGGAAGACCTGTTTCCCTTCCAGGTCCCTCTCACCTGGTGTCCTGTCCCAGACCACATGCAACACCTCGTATGCAGAGTGGTGGGAATCAATTAGGATGCCAAAGAGTTCAGGGAGGGAGGGGTTTCTAAGAGGAGGTGTTCTTGATTCTGCATCATAAATGGGTAAGAATTAAATTTGTGTACTTTTATACATATATACACACATTGTATATTTTATATACAAAATAATAAATATTTTATAACTTATTTTAATAATTTATATATAATATATTTTATATACAAAATGTTAACTGACCTAGTGTTGACTAACAGGGCATCTAGTTAAGGTGCTATATTTATATGCTTCTGATAAATATGGTGAGCACTTTACTGTAGAAGTTCCTAGATACCTCCTGCCCCTAAAAGCTACCAGCAGGACTGTTGTGTCTTTTATCTGAGTGGTTTTATTCTTTGGAAAGATTCGTGGGATTTCAGCAAGTCAAGCTCGCTTAACCTCCAGGGCTCATGGAAGCCTCAGGTAGGGGCCGTAAGACCCGCAAGGTATGTCGTGGAGACTGGCCGGCCGTGAAGCAAAGCTGCAGACCAGGGGTCTTAGAATTTAGGGACCACGAATCATAGTGATGGCTGGTGATGACGACACGGTGATCGGTTCCAAAGTAGATCTGGGAGAATATTCATGTCTTTAGTTTTACTTTACGACCTTGTAGAATTTGATATTCTTATTTCGGCCATTTCGTGGTTTGCCAACATCGCCAGGGCCTGTAGGCTTTGCTGTAGGGGAGACGGAGCTCATAGGAGTCAGTGACGGTACCTGTCCAGCACCTCCGAGACACACGCTACCTCACTAGACTAGAAACGATTTCCTCGGTATCTTCCTCTAATACTATTTCTAAGGAACTTTATTTGCCTCCGGGAGAGTCCCATTCCTCTATGTAATGGATAACCTACTATTCTGGTTTCTTTGTAAAGATCAGCACATCTTTGAATAGTCTTGGTTTTTGTGTAAGATTTCCAGCTTTTATATTTGATCAAGGCAAGCCAGACACAGACATAGTATTACCCTCGATGATGGTTTATGAAAACTAACAGCCCCTGTCCCATTTATGATGAAACAGTGGGTCGGTTGAGTTTTGAAAGGACAGGTGTTTTTCCGATTGTCGACAGCTATGGCGTGAGAACATCACCTCTCCACTCTTATACCTAGTGCCTTCTTGAAAATGTTCAGAAGGCAATGACTGTGCCGCTGCCACGCTCATACATCCACACAACAGTCTACCCTGGACTGTCCCCCTCTGGATTCCTTCCAGGACTCCGTGCTCGCACTTGACCGCCGGGGTGACTGCGCTGGTGTAGTTTCCTGCTTAAAACCCTTGGCTGCCCACGTAGGAAAGAGAGAGGTTAGTCGGTAAGAGGAAGGCGACATCCGGTGATGACACGCTGGTGGGCAGCCCAGACGAGTTCCGGTGTGTCATAGGAGTCTGAGCCCTTAGGAGGGCGTGAGTCACAGGTGCCTCTGCACAGGGCTCAGCTGCCTGTGAGGGCCCTGGCTCTGTAGGCAGGACCCAGCCACCGTGCAGTGACCGGAGCCAGTTGATATGAAGAATGGAGACAGTTTAAACCTGCAATCCCCCTTTCCTCCCGGCACAGCCTCAGTCGTCTCCCTGCTTCCTTTTCCTGGCTAGTTCCTAAGGCACTGTGGCGTGACTTAGCCACACTGTGCCGATTTTATCATCTATCTCCAACCACTAGAGCGCTGGTTCTCAACCTTCCTGATGCCACGACCCTTTAATACAGTTCCTCCTGTTGTGGTGACCCCCTGACCATAAAATTATTTTCATTGCTACTTCATAACCGTAATGTTGCTACTGTTATGAATCGGAACATAAATACCTGATATGCAGGAGGTATTTTCATTGTTACAAAGGGGTCGTGACCCACAGGTTGAGAAATGCTGAACTAGAGTGAAGTTGCATTTTAAAATCATGGGGGTAAGATGAGGAGTGTTGTGTATTTTGTGCACTACTGTATTCCAAATTCTGGCACATAGATATTCAAATACAAGCAAACCTCTGTAAGTCGACCATCCGAGGGACTGTAATAAACCGGCCAACATAAGGAAGTGGGCCAGCGTGTCCAGTGTGTGAACCTTAGGTCAACATGAGGAGGTGGTCAGTGTAGGGAGGTGCTCAGCTACAGAGGTTCTACTCTATTTTTCAATAAACTAAATAATGAATAAAGCAATCTCCCCACCAGCACAGTGAAACGAGAAACAGTGTATGATAAGAAAGACTACCAGCTGCGTAGAAGCACGGAGGGGCTGGTTTGGAAAAAGAGTATGGAATTTTCATCAGCAAAATGTGGCTAGACTTGTTTTGAGACAGAGTCTCACTCTGTCGCCCTGGGTCGAGTGCTGTGGTATCATAGTTCACAGCAACCTCAAACTCCGGAGCTCAGGCAATCCCGTGGCCTCAGCCTTCCAAGTAGCTGGGACTACAGGCACCTGCCACAACACCTGCTGGTTTTTCTACTTTCAGTAGAAATGGAGTCTCGCTCTTGCTCAGGCTGGTCTTAAACTCCTGAACTCAGGCAATCCCCCCTCCTCAGCCTCCCAGAGTGCTGGGATTACAGATGTGAGCCACCGCTCCTGGCCACCGTTAAACATTTTAAGTGTTAAAGTCTCTTTTACTTACTATATGTTAAAATCCTAACTCTTAGAAGTTTCAGAGAGCTTATGTAATTTTGAGAGAGAGGGGGAGACAGGATTGGCTATCATACTGTAAGATGCGCTCAGCTAGGGTACAATCTAGTTAAGAGCATAGGCCCTGGAGTTAGCCTGAGCTCACACCCGAACTCACCAACAAACCCTCTGTGCCCCCCTTTTTGTCTCTGTAACATGGGCATAAGAACACTACCTACTCATTCTTCTGTTTGAAACAGGGCCTTGCTCCATCATCCAGGCTGAGCACAGCGACTCAATCACAGCTCAGTGAAACCTCAGCCTCCTGGGGCTCAAGCAGTTCTCGTACCTCAGCCTCCCAAGTAGCTGGGACTACAGCCATGTACCAGTGTGCTTGGCTAATTTTGTAAAAAAGTTTTTGTAGAGATGGGGGTCTTGCTCTGTTGCTCACGCCATCATTGGGGGGTTTTTGGTGAGCATCTCATGAATGATATACATAAGGCACTTTTTTTTTTTTTTGAGACAGAGCCTCAAGCTGTCACCCTGGAGAGAGCCGTGGTATCACAGCTCACAGCAACCTCCAAACCCTGGGCTCAAGCGAGTCTCCTGCCTCCGCCTCCCAAGTAGCTGGGACCACAGGCGCCTGCCACAACACCTGGCCATTTTTTTTTGGTTGCAGCCATCATTGTTGTTTGGCGGGCCGGGATGGATTCGAACCCGTCAGCTCAGGTGTACGTGGCTGGCGCCTTAGCCCGTTGAGCCACAGGCGCCGAGCCATAAGGCACTTTTGAATGACACGTAAGAACACTCCAGTATTAGTTTCTGCTATTAAGATGCCACTGTCACTGACATCTTTATTCGTGTGTTCTAAGGACATTTCGAAGCTAGTAAGTTAGCTGCATTGATTGTTTCGGTGTGGGTAGCAGATCTGATCATCCTGTGGGTTATTTTTTCGTATCTTTCATGTGTAAAAACATAGTTTATGTTTCCTAGCTTTTATCGTGATGCTGTAATTGATGGCGGCGGTTCTTTGCTTTTTACATTGCTGCTGAAGTAGCCGTGGCTGTGGGCATTTGATTAATTTCTGTAATTAGGAAGCAACTTAATCGGCAGTAATTTGGTGTAATATTTAACTTCAGTGGCCAGAGATTAATTTCCAAAACAGGACACTAAAGCAAACGGGGGCTATGATATTAGAGGATGTGACTGAGGGTGATGCAGGACAAAGGGCTGGCTTCAGATTCTCCCGGGACTTGTGGGGCAACCTGTGTCTGATTCTTACCGTTTAAGAGATTGTTCACTGCTTTCCTCCTGGAAGTGTGGAATAGAATGATCGAGCCATTTTACATAGCTCTATGATGTATTTTAAATAAAGACTACCCTATAATTGCATTATGTTAGTATTACAAATGGCTTGAATTCATTTTATGATAATTAATTAAAATAAGGGTCAATGTTAATAAACTGTAACACACTATTATTCATTTTTTCTTTACGGTAAACAGGAAATATCCCAAGTGATTTTTTTTTTAATTTCTAACTTAGAAATGATAAATAAAATATGAAAAAAGAGGCTATTTTTTTTTCTTTTTTTCTGGCGCATTTTGTCCATTTACCTGGGGTCAACTACATACATACCTCATAAAATGAAGTCTCGTTATGCCCAAGGATAGCTAAATACCTGTCACGGAATAAATGAATGCGTTTGAGTTGTTCTAATTAGCTAGGTGTGATTTAAAGGTTGCTGAAATCAAAAAGGCTTATTCATTTTTCATCAATAATCACTTACCTTAATATTTCATTAGAACCTGCTGATTTGCAGGCTTCCTTCTGGGCTTTGATTCATTATGACTGCAGACATAATTTAACTTCCCTTCTTTTTCCCGTTCTGTATTATGCTCTTTCATCTCAGAGACACTGTTAAGATGTTTCCAACATTCACAGGGCTGCTAATTGATCCAACTTTCTTTTTTTTTTTTTAGCTGTACTTAAAGCTAAGAGTTCTACACTGTGGAAAAGTCTGTGTGTGTTCACATGTATGTACATACGGACAGTTTTCTTTCATCCTTGGAACAGCTGATAATAATGTGTAAATTTTCGATTTCTTATCTTCTGAGAGTGAAGACTGATTTATCGTACGCAGCAGTCAGGAAATAAATAGTTGGGCCACATTCTTAGACTGTGCCATCAACTGGAACAAACAAAGCCTCTTGTGTGTGGCATTCTCAGCAGTTGAGGTCACGATCTGCGCACCCACCTTATTTTCAGACTAGTTCTCTGGCTGCTCTGGACACAGCCTCCGGCTCTATCTGGGGTGCACGGCATGCCCCAGTGGACCCGCAGAGTGGCTCCTGCACTCCTGTGCTGCCCCCCGGGGCCCATGGCTCTCACCTAGAGGGGCTGAGAGACAGGCCCTCAAATTAATAGGATGCTTGTGCAGAAAAGAGCTGTTCTTCAATTGTCCAGTGACTGCATGTGAATGATCAGGTCTGAGCCAGAGAGGAGCCCTGCAGAGTGGGCTAAGTCTGGTTGCAACTTTTCTTTTCTTTTGAGACAGAGTGAGACTCTGTCTCCCATGGGGTCATAGCTCACAGCAACCTCACACTTATGGGCTCAAGCAATCCTCTTGTCTCAGCCTCTCGGGTAGTTAGGACTACAGGCACCCACCACAGCACCCGGCTAATTTTTTTATTTTTGTAGGAATGAGGTCTTGCTCTTGCTCAGGCTGGTCTTGAACTCTTGAGCTGAGGTGATCCACCCTATTTGACCTCCCAGAATGCTAGCCTTACAAGCTTGAGCCACTGCACCTGGCCCTCAGTTGCAACTTCTTTTTTTTTTTTTTTTTTTTCTGAGACAGAGTCTCACTATGTCACCCTTGGTGGAGTGCTGTGGCATCACAGCTGACAGCAACCTCAAACTCTTGGGCTTAAGCAGTTCTCCTACCTCAGCCTCCCAAATAGCTGGGACTATAGGCACCCACCACAACTTCCAGCTATTTTTTATTGCCATTGTTTGGCTGGCCTGGGCCAGGCTCAAACCTGCCACCCTTGGTGTAAATGGCTCGTGCTGTAACCACTGTGCTATGGGCACTGAGCCAGTAACTTCTTAAAAACCAAAATTCCATGGCTCAGCACCCATAGCACAGTGGTTACAGTGTCAGCCACATATACACTGAGGCTGGTGGGTTCGGACCTAGCCTGGGGGAGCTAAATAATAATGACAACTGCAACAAAAAATAGCTGGGCATTGTGGCAGGTGCCTGTAGTCCCAGCTACTTGAAAGGATGAGGCAAGAGAATTGCTTAAGCCTAGGAGTCGAAGGCTGCTGTGAGCTGTGACGTCCAGGCACTCTACCGAGGGCAATAAAGTGAGACTCAGTCTCAAAAAAACAAAAATAAAAATTCCAAACACCTCTCTTCAATAAGCACAGAATTCTGTCTTAGGTTTTTGAGACATAGCTAATCTGAAACATGGAAACATACCCATCATAGACTAGGATTCTGATCCGCTGATGCTGGCAATGAGAAAATAAAATAAGTAGATATTTTTCATTTCTCCCAGATGAATTAGAAAATGCTACATGTCTGTTCTACAGCCATGTTCAATGGTTTGTATGTAGGGCATATTATTGCTAGCTTGGACTAGCTGTTCCAGTTTGAATGTGGAGTAAAAATTGCTGTATGTTAAGAAATAAAACTTTGTGCCCGAGAAAATTTGGTAAATGGATATGTTTTCAGAACATCAATATATTCGTCAGGCTGGACCTTTTATTAACTTTTTAATATTTCCTAGAAAACTTAACGCTGGTTTCCCTCATGTCCTAGATTTCTGTTCCAGAACCACATCTAAAGTAGTTAAGGAACTACCAATAGGTACATAAATACCTGCGCATGGAGCATTAACCACACTCTTGCATGGGAGGAGACATTAGCTACCATTAAAAATTATCAGCCCCTGGTTACCGGGTGCTCCTCTTCGCGTTTTGCTTATTTGGGGAATGTTTATCAATCGTGCTTTCTGTAAGTATAACTTCATTTCTACATATTCGAGTTAACACGGCATGCTTTGTGCAAGTACGTGTGTTTTAATGATTCCATTCTTTGCGTATGATAATTTTCAGGATCCTTGGAAGAAGTTTTAGAACAGTGTAAATTCAGGACTCTTGGAAGAAGTTTTAGAATAGTATAAAATGTCTCCTCGTTGGGCTTTTCCTTCTAAATTTGAGGCTTTGCAGCTTTGTACAGCACAGGTCCAGTCGGGTGATGTGACGGATGACTGTGGCTTTGGATTCAGATTTTGGCTCTGCCATTTACCTAGATATTTGGCAAGTTGTTTGATCTTCTACGAGCCTCATTATATTCATCTGTATTCCCAGGCTTTTTTTAGTCCCATTGTTAGACCATATGTCAGCTGGATCCTGATTTTTATATTCAGAAAATATGTTCTTTCTAGCCATGTATCATCATCTGTGTTAGAAGCTATCGGGGCTGAACGAGAGATACGGATCCAATCTCTGACGGTAATACTCTTCCAATCTTCTGGGAGAATAACAGACGGACTTAAATACCACAACCGGTTTCATTGACCATGCTGTTTGTTTTAATAGCTAGACCAGAATGGTTTGATTGACTTTTTAAAAATCTGGTATGTTTTTACCATATGGACAAGGCCATTCCTAGAGTGCCAAGCTAATAAGCCTTCTTTCCTTTGCCAGTGAACCATGAAAGTTGTTAGCAAAATGTTTTATCTTGAATTGATCCATTTCCTAAGCTCTTGGTTGGATAAGCACCCATCTGAAGGGGTGAAGAACAGACTATCTTTAATCAGTCATTGGAAATTTGTTGCCTCAAAGAGCAGTAGACAACTAGAAAGGTAAAGTCACCCTCCATCAGTTAATTATGGGTACACAGCACAGGTTATTTTCTTTCGTATGGGGTTGTAATGCATGAAGAATGTAAATAAAATGGGACACTAGTAGGACTTAGTAGTAACACATTTGTTTTAAATGGTTAAGGTTTAAAGGAGGATGACTGTTCGCGTTTTTCTCTTTACTGTTAAGGGCTCAATATACAAATCATTCTGAGTCAAAACACAATTCCTGTGTATAGGAACAAAAAAATATAACAGTCTTAGTTACCTTCTGATCTCATCAATTAATTCTTAAGTATTCATTCTATCTTAAGCCTCCTTGGGACTACCAAAATATTTGTATCATTCATTTCTCTTCACTTCTTCTTTTACTTTTACATTCTTTAGCATATATAATATATTTGAAGTATCTTTTGAAAAGTCCTTTTTCCTCCAGTTTCATCATCAGTGTCCTTTCTAGACCTGTTTCTACTGACTGATTTTTCTCCTGGTTGTGGGTCACATGTTCTTCCTTTTCCTTATACAGAGTAATTTTTGGTTGGATGTCAGACGTTGTACATTTTGTGTTGTTGAGGGCTGGTTTTATTTTATTATTTTATATGAGGGTTGGATCTTTCTCAGTAGACAGTTAAGTTACTTACTGATCGTTTGTTTGTTTATTTATTTATTTATGAGACAGAGTCTCTGTTGCCCTGGGTAGGTGCTATGACATCATCGCTCACAGCAACCTCTAACTGTTGGGCTCAAGAGATCTTCTTGCTTCAGCCTCTCTAGTAGCTGGGACTATAGGCACCCACCACGACGCCTGGCTAGTTTTTCTGTTTTTAGGAGAGACAGGGTCTAGCTCTTGCTCAGGCTGGTCTCGAGCTCAAGCAATCCACCTGCATCGGCCTCCCAGAGTGCTAGGATTACAGGTGTGAGCCACGGTGCCCAGCTTGTTTCTTATTTTTAGATTGCTTTTCAATCTCTTAGGCCAGGTCCAGAGTCGTCTTCACTGTCAAGCTTAAGGCAGCCCCACAACCTCACCATGACCCCTCTTACCTGAATGCCCACTGTCTCCAGCCAGCAGTCATTGGAGCCTCTTGCTCTGGCTGAGCAGTGTTGGGTTGTGCCCACAATTTTTTCTCCTACCACTGCCTGGTAATTACTCTTCTCACACAAATTATTCTTGTCTGGGATTGTGCGGATTTTTCTTACTTAAACCAAACTGCACAGGATCTGTGTAGATCTCTGTAGTCCTTTCAATTGGAAGATCCCTTCTCTCAGGCCATCTGTCTTGAAATGCTAACTACCTTGGCTCCTCAGATTCAAAGTCCTGTCTCCTCCGCTGAGCCTGACAGCACCGTGGCTCAGTTTCCCCTCCTCTGTGGCTTAGCACATACTTTGCTGATTTTATCATCTGTCTCCTCCAACTAGAGTAAGGTTGCATTTTAACATCATGTTGTATATTTTGTGTACTGCTGTATTCTAAATTCTGGCACATAGATATTCAAATACAGTAGAACGTCTTCAAGTTAACCACCCAGGGGACTATAACAAACTGGCCCACATACAGAGGTGGTCAGCAGAAGGAACTTGCATTGAGTCCAGGGCGTGCGTATCTGGTCTGTGAAAATTAGGTCAACTAAAGGGGGTGGTCAGTGCAGGGAGGTGGTCAGCTACGGAGGCTGTACAGTATATATAATTTACAGTAACTTGTTAACAATGTGGGACAGAATACTATCACATTACAATCTATCCTTATACTGATTTCTTTTCTAGAACCTTGTTCTTCAAAAATAACTATAATTCAGAACTAATAATATGGCATATCTTTTTTTCCCCTTGGGAAATGTATTTAGCCAGGGATCATGGTATGTCATGCTCCTGACGCTGCTAGATTCAGTACCAGGTGATAAAAGGAGCCAAGTGTAGGTTATTTCGAGACCCTCTGGCATCCGCACGCTTGTCTGCGTCTCCTTCCTGTGCAGATACTCAGGCACTACCGAGCACTCAACCCAGACGCGACGTTTGCTGACTTCCTTTAAATGTTTCCTGAGTAAGAAACATATTATCCCTTAATCAGCTTCTTTTGAGATGTCTGTTTATACTAAACAAAGTCCTCTTCCAATTAGTTTCAAATTCCAAGCAAAAGCGCTGGTAATTAAACATTGTCTGAAGGGGGATCCTGGGCGGGAATACAGAAATTGAGGCCCAGGAGAAACAAACATGAAGCTTATCAACACCTTTATCAATGTATCGGTATTCTGCAACTGATACGCTGGACGGAGGAATTCTTTTTCTCCCAAGCCCTGTGTGAATTTGTGAAACTTAACACCTCCCTTCCCTCATCTGTAAAATGAGACAACTGTATACCAATAAACAATTATAACCTCTATCTTGCCGGCCTGTGGTCTGGGATGAACGAGCTACTACAGGTGAAACACTTGGCACACTGACTGCTTGCGGAATTATAATAATATTTAATTGAAGCGCAGATCAGCATCTCAAAACGCAAGATGTATTAGGATTTTTTTTTTTTTAAAATCCCTCTAGGACGTAGATCTTCAAAATTCAATGGGTAGTTCAGTTATGGTTTTAGCACGTCATAAAATCTTGGACAACCTCTTAAGAGTTTATCGTAAACAGAATTTAATCTATATAAACTGCACAGCCACCTATGGATAGACAAAATGAGACAATCTCTAGGGTGACACACAGTGATGATTTGTGTCTGTCTGGGGTTCTCTGGGCCCTGATCTGCATGCGGGAATCAGCTGGGATGAGCTCGTTTCAAACTCGGGCCACCAGGAGATGAAACACTGTAACATTAATTGGCAGTAATATTTCATAATGTGTATGATCTGTTCCAGTGGTGACTTAGAGTATTTTTAGATTCCTGACATAAAATTATTTTCTCACTAGATAATTATAATTGGCTCTGTGTGTGTAACACACATTTTAAATATTTTATGTTATTAGTAACACCAGCGTAGCACGGGTATTAACAAGATAGAAATGCAAATGGGTTTTCCTGCAAATGGAGAGTTGGTACTGTAAATTTTTTTTTGGTACTGTAAATTATTTTTAATGTGCACACTTCTTAGCAAGGATCTAAAAATCATTGTTTTTCATTTTCCAATGTTGATGAGTAGCGGTGGTTTGACGAGTGTGTCATTGCTTTTGATATGATGAGATATTGGTTTTCATTAAATTTCCTATAAGGAACTTATTTGGAAGCATAGGTTGCTACCATTTCAGAGCTGAGAAGAATGTGATTTAACAATCCTTCATTGTACAAAAGTTGGAATGGCGCGGGGGGGTAAGGGGGGTTGGGGGGTAGGTGGGGGGGTGGTGGTAGAAGTAAAGGGTGCGAATGAAGGTGGCCGTCACTTATGGCCATCTTTCCTTTGAAGGACATCCTCTCCATCCCTCTGCATCTGCTGTAGAGTCAGACGCCTACGAGCTGGAAGGGCCACTGTTCTTACAAAGGAGTATTGCCTTGGGCAAGCCCCCTATTATATATAGGCTTTTTATAAATTTATAAACAGGGATAATCAACATAGTTTTCCAATTGCAAAAAGGAAAATATGATCAATTACAGTATATACAGGTATATGAGAGCATGCTTAAAAATATAAAGCTCTACCCATATGCTGTTAACACTACTGTTGCAATCACCCAAGACCTTGAGAATGGTGATGTGTGAGTGAATTCAAATGAGAAGATGTAAAGGATCGCAACTTTGAAAAGCAGAGTTCCCCTTTGCCATGCTAGCTACTTACAGAAATACACCCAAATTTCAGCATTTCTGTTCTACATGGTTTCAAGCTACAGGTCTTGCTTTGACTTAGCGAGAGAAGGGATTTTTTTTAAATGCCCGTGGGTAGAGTGCTGGGGCATCACAGCTCACAGCAACCTCAAACTCTTGGGCTTAAGCGATTCTTTTGCCTCAGTTCCTCCCAAGTGAAGGACTACATGGGCCCGTCACAACACCCAGCTGTTTATTGGTTGTAGTTGTCTTTGTTGTTCAGCGAGCCCGGGCTGGGTTCGAACCTGCCAGCTCCCATGCTGGCGCCCTAGCCACTTGAGCTACAGGTGCTGAGCCGAGAGAAGGGATTTTTGCAAAAGTAGCTCAGTGTGCACAGTACGGGTAGTTATAACCAGATTTACTAGGAAAGCTGTTTAAACAGATTAGCAGCTATTTGTGAGTAAACAAGACCCGTGTCGTTTGAATGTTGAAGTGTCAAGGCTACCGTCTTCAGACCCTGGTACGGATGCTCTCTGGCCTGGGGCGGCTGGGTCCTTTTTCTCTGGTGCTGGATTTGAGATCCCTTCCCCTCTGGAGTTCCATGTCCTCAGCACTCCGAGTTGCTCAAGGGTTTGGATGCATCCTGAAGTCCCTTCATTGCTAGCAGGACTAAGACGTGTCAGGCCCAGTGACCTTCGTCCTGTGTCCGCTCTAACGCTACTTTCTGCCCCGGTTTTGTTGTTTCTTTCTGTCATTACTGACCTGCTGCTCCCCTTTTCCTCTCTGCCCACTCTAGATACCCTGTGCCCTCTGCTCAGGACCCCCAGGCCTCCCACCTGCCCAGCCACATAGGCCTTGGAGCCCCTGGGGCAGGCCAAGCAGAGAGCCCCACGGTGTTGACTTCACCTTAGCCCACTTCACTTGCGGGGTGCCCTCCAGGGCCCTGACACAACCAGCTTCTTCCCGTCATCCAGGCTCAGTTCAGAGTTCCCTCTTTACCGTGGTCTGCCCTGATGTCCAGTCAAAAGCCCAAGGCAGTCCCGCCGTGTTGCACGTTTTCGGGAGCAGATGGCTCTTCTTTAATGCTTTGTATACACACATCTCTACCTCAGACTGCCCATTCATCCTGCTGTGCTTTTTGCTTTTTTTTCCTGATTCTGCCCTCTTGAATATACCTCTAGGAGAGTGGAGATTCCATCTGTCGTACAACTGTGTGTCTGCAAGGGCTCTGAACCAGTGGCTGGAGGGCGGTGGGTGCTGTGGATGTGTGTGCTGGCTGTGGACCCCCCACCTGTTGCTTCTGTGTGTGGTCACTGGTGTGTCCCAGGCGGTGCTGTCTCTGCCCCGTCTGGGCTGATTCCTCTGTCTGCAGCTTTGAACTCTGACCAGTAGGAGGGACTGTTTACCTGCCCTCAGAAAATCCTGCTCTGGGGGTAGAAGGGGGTTGGATGTTTATCCCTGGGTGTGCCACCAAGAAAACAGTCCCCCCAGGAAGCAAAGCAAACCCTCCCTTTATGGTGCTTCCTGGTTCTTGTTTTTAAAGCCCCCCCCTTTCACCAAGTCCACAAGTTCCTACCTCATCTCCGGGCAGCCATATTTAAAAGGCTGTTTGTGAAAGATTGTGCTAGACACCCTTTTTAAAATAATGGTATAAAATTTATATAATGTGTGCCTTCTAAAAATTTCCTCTTTGTTTGTATGTAATGGAGAGCTTCTGGAAATTGTTACCGAGTTAACCTATGTCAATGGCCTGAACCTTAAAATAGTCTTAATAGGGAAATACTGCTTTTTCGGGTAAAACAGAAAAGACCATCCAACCCCAACACCAATAATGATTGATGCGTATGGTGTATTCTTAGGCACACCCACATAGATAGTTATTTTCATAAATGGACTTGGTCAAAACTAAAAATAGCATCGCACTATACTCAATTCTTTAGTAATGTGCCTTCTAATCACAAGCATCTTTTCATGCCATTGAGCTTGTCCTACAAGAGCATTTCTAAACGGCTGTGTGGTATTTCATTTTGTGTATTTATAAATCCACTTTATGAATTTATAATGCATTTATAAACGTGTCATTTATAAATCCCATAGATTTATAAATTAGAGGTCAAGTTGCTTAACCATCTCAGCCTCAATTTCTTCCTCTACGAAAGGCAATACTAACACCGCCTTAAACAGTCTAAAGGAATAAAGATAATCAAGCTCTGAGGACAGAGCCTGCCAGAGCATATGCTCAGTGACTGTGGCCTGGGGTTTATATTCATACCATTTTCCACTATCTTTTAATCACTTAAAATATACAGGGACTGATATCTATGCCTTGTCCTGTTTCCTGCCAGTTCAAATAGGTAATTTTATTTTATCAATAAAATGCGTAAAAAGTCCAAACACACTCATTGGTGTTCAAGTAATATTATCAAAAAGGGTGGTAGGGTGTTTTTACTTAAGGCAAACCCCAGCTAGGAGAAAATGACTTGAGTTGTATCTTGGAGATCTTCTTGGGGGCTTCCACTTGAAAGCAGAGGTCCAGGCCAGCCTCTCTCTCTCTCCCCCCCCCACCCCCCTTCACCTAACCCTGCACCGGGGAGGCTGGTGATCCATTTTCAGAGCTAATTTCTAGAAAGAAGCTGGAGAGAGCCCCTCCCTGCATGGTGGCTAGCAGTCCTCTTCTCCTGGGCTCACTTTTGGCTTCTCCTCCCAGCACTCACTGGGTGCCAGGCTCAGGATGGCATTTCACTAAAGAAACCATCTCTCCAAAGTTGAGGAATTGGCCACCATTCTTGAAAAATGCACACAGCCTTAAATAGAACATTGTTTGATTTAATTTAAAATAAACTTTGCTATTTTGAGCCTTTCCTATCATTGGGTTAAGCGCGTAAACAACCAAATTTGGAAATGTTGAGCTGTGTCTTTTGTTTTGGAGTATTTTCTTAAAATACCCATCACTATTTGTATCGAAGATCTATTCCTCTTTAAAGACAGGTCAGTGCTACATTTCTATTGTGAAGTTATTATATATTAAAAAGCATCTGTATTTCTTCACGGTTGTACACCACAGTCATTAAGAGCTGCCAACCAAGCGCCCTTTAGGATTTAACTGAGTTGACACAGTGTATCAGCTACATTTTTTTCTCTGTTTCATAAATTACTCAAAGTCTTTTTTGCAGGAGATGGGACACGTTCAAAGAGAACATCTCTCTTCAAGGTAGAGTCAGCTTCAAAGTAAATATCTCTTTCCTTAACCACTGTTCTCAGAGAAGATTTTGAAGCAGTCAGCTCGGCACATTTATTTTTTCTGTGATTTTGAAAGTATTTTCTGTTTTACTTTAAAAATGACATGGATTTGCCCTCCCTGTAGTTCTCTTTCTTAGTGTAAACCAATTTCGAGCCACCAGCCTCTTTGTCCTGGACCCATAGGTATAGGAGATGTTTGGGACTAGGGCACTTGTGATCCCTACTGTCGTTTGTATTGTTTAAGTGGAACTGGCTCTTGAAAAATGCTACCATAATAAAACCTCAGCCTTTCCTTTATTCATATATGAATGACCCTGACCAAATTAAAAAAGAAAAAAAAAAAAAACACAAAAACAAAAAACAAAAACCAGGAGAGCTGTGTTGAGCCTGAATCTGTTAGGCTCTGAAATGCACCCTGGGTTTTGAGGAAGAAGTGAGCACATTTATAGCTTTAATCACTCATTTGGGATCCTACAGTCTGTTGCCAAAGCCAGTTATCATCAGCTTTGATTAGAAATCAGGAGTGACAGCTGCTGAAATGCAGAGTGAAAAGAATTGTATTGGATTAGAGAGGCATTCTTTTGAATTCTGAAAGAGAAGGGAAGCATCTTCAGGAAACATCTGAATATGCATTTATTATAATAATCCCGTGGCTAAAGGTACAGGGCTTCGTAAGGTGGAGTGGTTTTCATTATTAAATTAAGTGCCTTTGTACAGCTCATCTCGATTTTCTTATTGGCTGCTGCCATCTCTGTCCTCCTTTGGCTCCATTCTGACTCCTATTTGTGGGCTGAAATGTGTCAGTGTTCATAAACTAAATTCATGAACCATCCTTCCCGTCATTTGGGCTGATGAAACACCATTTACCGAGTGTGAGGCCAAGCCAGGAGAGGCACATAAAATAATGCATTCAAATGCTAAGTTTAAAAAAGACAGCGTTCTTTATGCCCAATCCTGTGTGCACGCAGAAGCACTACTTTGAGCTTATTATTTTAACAATGCAATGTGGGATTATAACATGTATCAGAGTAACATCCCATTCAGATGTCCCTGAGTAAATCAGAATTTCAAAGTTAAATTCACCGGCACGTGTTCATATTTTGTATAATCAAAAGATGGGTCAGAAAGATTCACTGTCTGCCTGTTGACGGTT
Source organism: Arctocebus calabarensis (assembly GCA_963573935.1). Taxonomy (NCBI): domain Eukaryota; kingdom Metazoa; phylum Chordata; class Mammalia; order Primates; family Lorisidae; genus Arctocebus; species Arctocebus calabarensis. The sequence continues at coordinate 15,921 of CAUYON010028015.1, forward strand.
GTTGGAGATGTAGTGTGTGGCTATCTACACGTGACTACTTCCTCCTACTTTTAGTTAAACTTTGTTAAACAGTAGCATGTCTCCTGTTTTCACAAAAGATGATTTTGGTGGTTAAAAAAGTCACGTGTGTGTGTGTGTGTGTGTGTGTGTGAATATTGAGTGCGTATAGAAGTACGCCTATCCCTTCAATAACTATATAAACACCAAGAACGGTTGTATTTATATTCCTGTTTGCAGGAGAGTAAACATTTATGTAAATACACCAAGAAAAATTATCAAACATTTTGTCGCCATGTGCTCTTCGCTTCAAAGTTAAAGCTGATAATTTTCACCCAGTTATTTAACGCTAGGCAGGGTAATGCTTAAACAAAACAAAGATGACACTCTGTACCTACACAATGGATCAAAACAGCTTCTTTCATCCTCACTTTGTACCATCTGTTGAAAAGAAATGAAAAACCCTGAGGACACAAGCCTCGGGTCTGTGGGTGAGGGTTTAAAGACACCCGCTCATTCTCACCGCCTAGCAATGTGTACCGAGCGCTCTAATAGGTTTTGTATTAACTGTAAGAGGCTAGATGCCTTGACCTTAGCGTCTGTCAATTACAGCTTTTCTGTTTTTAGGAGGAATTTAAAAATTCTTTTTACAGAGGAACTAATACTATGTTATTTTAACTAAACGTTAATAACTATGGAGAATAATATTTTCTAAGAGCAAAGTAGTTCTTAGTTTCCAAATGCTCTTAGGAACCCTAATCTCACCCTGCCCTTAGTACCCCCCTTAATAAAAGGAGTCACAGATACATGGCAGTAGAGTGTTCGCATAATGGAAGTCATTAGGCTTATTGGAGAACTGTGAAGGTCTTTCTCCGCATGTTATATTTCGTACTGAATCCCACTAAAACTTTTGCAAAATTTACCTTGGTGTAAGAGATTGGGGCATCTGTTAACATTTTCAGTCTTGTAGCACCAGCATGCGTCTAAATCCATCCTTTCCTACAAACTAGTTATTATGAAGACAGTTTTTGTATAATAACAAATAGGAGACATGGCCACATCAGTGGCTAAAAGGAGGCCACGGTGCTAAAAGTGGAACAATACTTTTTTTGTTTAGAATTGTTTTGCAATTTTAATTTTTTTTTTTTTTTTGTAAGACAGAATTTATTCACAGAAAAGAAAGAAAAGAATACAGAAAACATTAAGGCATCTGTTAGAGGGAGCAAATTCTAGTGGGGAGAGAGAAGCTCTCTCCGTTTCTCTCCCAGTCTTTCCCCATCTCCTCCTTTAGGCCTTTAGTCTCAGGGTATATATAGGTCTACGGGTTCCTTGGCCAGGAAACAAATGAATACAGTCCCTTCCACCAGGGGCAAGGTGAATGAATGTATCAATGAATGGATACAGTCCTTTCATGGGATTGAGGCCTAGGAAATTCACAAGAAATTGACCTAGGCATAGGAGA
>CAUYON010028016.1:0-16435 GCA_963573935.1 Arctocebus calabarensis
GGGCGTTGTGGCGGGCGCCTGTAGTCCCAGCTACTTGGGAGGCAGAGGCAAGAGACTCGCTTGAGCCCAGGAATTGGAGGTTGCTGTGAGCTGTGATGCCACAGTACTCTATCCAGGGTGACAGCTTGAGGCTCTGTCTCAAAAAAAAAAAAAAAAAAAAAAAACACATTGAAATCCATATTATGTCAATAAAGAGGAAAACGATATAATAAAATAATGTATTAACTTAGAAAATAACATCATAGACCTGAAAAACTTTAAAAATCTTCCTATTTTGAAGTTTAAATTTCTCATTTAACAGCTGAGAAAACTAAATTCCATCAAAATAAAATGAAAGCTAATTAGTGAAAAACCCAGGAGATTATGTTTTCATGAAACAAAAATTAATCCTAAAAAGGTAGCTAGATAATGTGAATATATGTTTACTTTTGAGGTGGTTTCAGGACTCACCAAACAGATGGGATGTGTTTTCAATTTTGTCCATGGGATCTACAAGCAAAAAATTGTCATTGAAATTAATTATTTAAAAAAAAGTAGTATCCGAAAAATAAAAATAAAAAAAATTTTAAAAAGCAGTATCAACACAATTCATCTCTTAATATAGTGACAGATGTATCAAATTATATCAAATGACTTTTTCCTCAAATTACAAAATAATAACCTGAGCAACTCATTTATAATTTTGAAATCAGATATAACTATTTGATAAAAGAAAATATTACTAGCTGCATTTTTTTAGTCATCTTAAACAGAAACTCCTAACTCTTGGAAGTATTTTTTTTCCCAGTCCTTAAACCACATTTTAATTTCATAATTTAAACTATGAGTTGCTAGCAAAGCATAAACAGTGTTCTGTTCATTTAACAACCTGTGTTTAATCTTAGAATTCTTCCCAATCGTTTTATAAATATTCTAGACAAATACACAAGTGGGGCCACTAATATGAAATATAGGCAATATCAAATAAAATTCACATATTTCCTGTACCAAAAATTTCAAGTCTTTCTAGATAGTTGTCTTTATGGAGGACAGACAAAAATTTAAGGTGACCAGTAAAGAACGTAGGAACCTTTTCTATAATTTTTTCTTAGGAGCTCAAATTTTAACTTATGAAACAAATTAGCATGCAGTACTTCTCCTGAGCAGACTCTCACACTAAGCTTGGTCTTTAAGAGGAGAAATGATACAAATTATCATATGAGAGATAAAGATATGTAGAAAAAGTTACAATAATAGGAATAATTATAGGAAATAGAAAACTTTAAAAATCTCAAAATGACGGCTGAGCGCCTGTGGTTCCATGGGCTAAGGAGCCAGCCATGTACACCTGAGCTGGCGGGTTCGAATCCAGCCTAGGCCCGCCAAACAACAATGACAGCTGCAGGGGTGGCGCCTGTGGCTCAGCAAGTAGGGCGACAGCCCCATATGCCAAAAGTGGCAGGTTCAAACCCAGCCTTGGCCGAACTGCAAAACAAAAAAATACCCAGGGGTTGTAGCGGGCGCCTGTAGTCCCAGCTATTCAGGAGGCTGAGGCAAGAGAATTGCCTAAGCCCAGAAGTTGGAGGTTGCTGTGAGCTGGGTGATGCCACGGCACTCTGCCAAGGACAATAAAGTGAGACTCTGTCTCTACAAAAAAAAAAAAAAAAAAAAAGATGGCTGCAACCAAAAAATGGCCAGGCATTGTGGCAGGCGCCTGTAGTCCCAGCTACTTAGGAGGCAGAGGCAGGAGACTCGCTTGAGCCCAGGAATTGGAGGTTGCTATGAGCTATGATGCCACAGCACTCTATCCAGGGTGACAGCTTGAGGCTCTGTCTCAAAAAAAAAAAAAACTGAAAATGAGAAAACAAGAAAGGGATAAAATTGAAAAAAAAAAGTATGTGTAGAGAAAGAATTTATTAGTTCTTATCTCTTCATTTGAAATCAATTATCTACTCACTACAAATTAAAATTGCACCATTTAAATCCTATAGGAAAAAACATATCTTTGAAAATTTACCAAATGGAAGCAAGTATTTTATTAACAATAAATTTATGTAAAATATTAACACAATTAAATTTTAAACAAAAATCAAGACCTACATGTATTAGTTAGTAACACATGACTTCAGTTATATTAAGACTCATAGTCATGCAACGATTTGTACAAAGGTATTTTCATGCTTCTTTATAGAATTACATATAGAACAAAATTTGCTTTAGAAGATAGACATGAAATGTAAAATGAAAACATAAAAGGCATTCTACAAATATCCAACCACAGATAAAAGCTCACCCTAATGGATGCTTTATTACAGAACACCTTGTTAATAGCAAGCCATGTAGGCAAATCCAGCATATTCTGCAGCACCTCTTCATCCAACTCCAAATTCTTCAGTTCACCTTCTCCTTTAAGGGTACTTAGATTTATCTTATCAGGAGACAAATTTTTGGTAAATCTGTAAGAGAATATATATTGACAATTGTTTTTGTTGGTTACTATACCCAAGAGTCAATTCTTACAAATACAGAGAACATTACAAATGTAACAGCCAGCTCAGCGCCTGTGGCTCAACGGGCTAAGGCACCAGCCACGTACACCTGAGCTTGCGGGTTCAAATCCAGCCTGGGGCCCGCCAAACAACAATGACAGCTGCAACCAAAAAATGGCCGGGCATTGTGGCGGGCACCTGTAGTCCCAGCTACTTGGGAGGCGGAGGCAGGAGACTCGCTTGAGCCCAAGAGTCGGAGGTTGTGAGCTGTGTTGCCACAGCACTCTATCCAGGGTGACAGCTTGAGACTCTGTCTCAAAAAAAAAAAAAAAATGTAACAGCGTCTACTTTAGAGCCTCTTCAAAGAGTTCAATGAGTTTTTTGCTGTATTGATCTCTGCTGTCCATGGTTCTCTTTTACAAAGGCTACAATTTTTTGGCACACATTTGAATATTTCCCATATATGATCAATCTCTCCTTGGTTCTTACTGCCTTTCAAGCATAAATGAGTATTTAGTGAACATCCACTCTTTTCCAGGCACTATAAAAGGTTGTAGGGATCCCTTAGAGCCATCCTCTGTTACATTTTGTTCTACACGCTACATACTACAACAGAAAAGGGAATAGATCTGTGGCATTAATCAACCTACAAAGAAGATAAGGGATTGTGAGAACCCTTCAGAAGCAGCAGTTACAGTGGTGGCAGTCACAACAAGACATCAACTCCTTTCAGAATCATGCAATAATTCCCAGCATCAGAAACTGACCCAAACCATCCCAGGAATGAATAAACGATGATGCATGTATCTTATTTTTAAAGGTCTCATAGGAAGATTACTCAACTCTACTTACCAACAGATTTTGGTGTTTTCTGTGTGAGCATCTTAAAAGCAACAGTAATTTGTAACCTTTAATTAAGTATACAAATACCATTTATCCTTTTTAAAGGAGTTAAGATAACAAGTACAAAGTATTTAAAGTACCAAAAGTTACAAAAGAGACTAGACCCTGAATTCTAATGAAAGAAATCAGACTCTCTATAATGATTTAAAAATCAAGCTTAAAAAGATTGCTAACAATAGTTAATGTAATAGTGAATATTTTCCAAGGACTTTTACCAAGCTCTTTGAATGCATAGATTACTATTTCATCTAATTCTCATGATAACCTATTAGGGTCAATACTAATTTTATTCCCATTTTTGAAAGAGTAAACCTAAGAAACTTAAACATATTTGCCTAACATTCACAACTAAAAATAAATTGGACATGTACTTTAAAATACTTTCATTTATGCTGGACGCGGGGTGGCTCATGCCTATAATCCTAGCACTCTAGAAGGTTGAGATTGGCAGATCAACTGAGCTCAGGAGTTATGAAACCAGCCTGAGCAAGAGTGAGACCCCATGTCTACTAAAAAATGGAAAACGAGGTGGGCGTTGTGGGCTAACACCTGTGGTCCCAGCTACTTAGGAGGCTGAGGCAAGAGGACTGCTCAAGCCTAAGAGTTTGAGGTTTCTATGAGCTCCGACACCATAGCACTCTACCTAGGACAATAGAGTGAGACTCTGACTCAAAAAAAAACACATACACACAAAAAACCCCTTTCATATACATTACTGTATTTAATCTTTAAAACAATCCTAAAAAATGAAAAAGTACTAACTTTACCCAAGTACTTTTTCAAGAATAAAATTACTGACAAAATTAACTACTGCCTAACAAATGAATTAGTCTGTCTTTTACTTTTTTTGAAAGCTAAATATCAAAGCAACTAACGTACTGGATCATTTACATGTCCTACATGTCAGCAAGAATACCAACCAATACACATTTCTCCAGTGACTTCGAACCAGAATTTCTCGCACCAAATTCTCTAACAGATTCATATCTCCTCACAAAATGTCAACTAGGAAGTACAAAGTTCATTTCTAACCAATGATGCTGTGTTGTATTATTCTTACTACTAGTCATGTTTGATTCAAAAACATGAAGTTTTCCAACAAGCTGCCATTCCTTACCACAGATCTGATGTCTCCAGCCCCTGGGCTTATACCTTGCTGGTCTGCGAGGAACCTGGCAGAAGAGAGGTAGGTGGTAAGCTGCGGACAGGCAGCTTCCCAATGAGCAAGCTTCATCTGTCCATATGGCTATTCCCCATCACTCATCACTCACATTACAGCCTAAGCTCTGCTGCCTGTCAGATCAGGAGTGGCATGAGATTCTCAGGAGAGCAAACCCTACTGCAACTCCCATGCCAGGGATCTCCCTTGTGTGCTCCTTGTGGAAAAACTGTCTTACTCAGGGAGTATTCTAAGCATGTATTAAGAATTTATTACTAAGACACATAGACTGGCAAGCAGTATACTCAGTCGATGGCATGCCCTTGTAGAGTTTTCAGTCCAAATGGTGAGACACATGATAAAATGGCATGATTAACAGAATATAGGAAGGGACCTAACCCAGAGCTTCTCTGAAGCAGGGACTTGACCTGATATCTGAAGGACAAGTACAAGTTAACTAAGCAAGGAGGAAAAATGGGCAGGGAAAGAAAGATTATTCCATGCAGAGGAAATGAAACATAGGAAGGTTCTGGGAAAGGAAGAAGCATGGTATAAAAATAGAACTGAAAAAAAGACCTTTATCTATTATGTAGCAACAAGACTAGAAAAGCAGAAGATAAATCTGAAAGGACAAGGGAGAGGGAGGCAGATTATACGAAGCTTTCAGTATTTTATTTATTCATTCATTCAATAAATTCCTTAATACCTACAATTTAATAGGGTGTGGGGATTTGGAAATAAACAAAATAGATAAAAATCTCTATTTTTGGGCCAGGTGCAGTGGCTCACACCTGTAGTCCTAGCACTCTGGGAGGCCGAGGTAAGTGGACCTCCTGAGCTCAGGAGTTCAAGGCCAGTCTGAGTAAGAGTGAGACCCTATCTCTAAAAAACAGCCAGGCAATGTAGCAGACACCTGTAGTCCCAGCTACTTGGGAGGCTGAGGATCCAACCAAGAGATCACTTGAGCCCAAGAGTATGAAGTTGCTCTGAGCCATGAGACCATGGTACTCTACCAAGGGTGACAAAGTGAGTCTCTGTCTCAAAAAAAAAGAAAAGAAAAAAAAAACCCTCTACCTTCATGGAGCTTAATAGAGGGGGCAATGAATTTTTTAAAAAATAAATATACAGTAAGTCACATTCTGATAACTATGGTTAAAAAAAGCAAAATAACAAGATAGAAAATCTATGTGGAAGAGGTTACAATTTCTGATAAGGGTGAACAGTAAAGTCACTGAAGAAAATAACATTTGGGCAAAGATCTGAAGGCAGTGAAAGCACTACCAGTTACATAAATGTGTGGAGAAAGGCTGCTCTGAGCAGAGCAAGGGTGAACACTCGAGATGTGGAATGGCTTCGCATGTCTGAGGAACAGCAAGAGGGGCCACTATGCCTGGAGAAAATGAGTAAAAGCAAGAATTGTAGGAGATGAGGTCAGAGCCCCATCAGGAGCCAGATCATATGGGACCTTTTAAGACACTCTAAAGATTCTGGCCCTTACCCTGATCCAGAATGAAAGTGACTGTGAGATGGTTTTGAATACAACAGGGGGCTCTTGTGTTTAATGGATCACGCCATATAAAATATGCACAAAATGAGGACCTGGACAGAAGCAGAAAGTACAAAGAGGAGGCTACTGCAATAACCTAGATGAGAGACGATGCTGCTTGGGACCAAAAGCAGGAGGAAGTGGGAAGGGAACAATCTACATCATGAGAATAGAGTCAAGAGGATTTAAACATACAGACTGAAGCCAAAAATGACACCAAGCCTTTTTACCTAAGTAACTGCAAGGATAGAATTGTCATTTATTGGGATAAAAAAGAGAAATAAATTTGGGGCAGTGCCTGTGGCTCATCGAGTAGGGCGCAGGCCCCATATACCAAAGGTGGCGGGTTCAAACCCCGCCTCAGCCGAACTGCAAAAACAGAAAAAGAGCCGGGCGTTGTGGCAGGCGCCTGTAGTCCCAGCTACTCAGGAGGCTGAGGCAAGAGAATCGCCTAAGCCCAGGAGTTGGAGGTTGCTGTGAGCTGTGACGCCACAGCACTCTACCAAGGGCGACAAAGTAAGACTCTGTCTCTACAAAAAAATTAATTAATTAAAAAAAAAAATAAAAAGGGCTCAGTGCCTGTGGCTCAATGGGCTAAGGTGCCAGCCACGTACACCTGAGCTGGCGGGTTCCAATCCAGCCTGGGCCCACCAAACAACAATGACGGCTGCAACCGAAAAATGGCCGGGCATTGTGGCGGGCGCCTGTGGTCCCAGCTACTTGGGAGGTGGAGGCAAGAGACTCACTTGAGCCCAGAAATTGGAGGTTGCTGTGAGCTGTGATGCCACGGCACTCTATCCAGGGCTCTGTCTCAAAAAAAAAAAAAACAAAGAAGACAGAGAAATAAATTTCGAATTAAGGATCAAGATGCAGGCTTCTAATGGTTTAAGAGCTGCCTTCTGGATATTCAAGGGAAATGCCAACTAGGTAGTAGCAAGGCCCTGGCTGAAGATATAAATGTCATCACCAATGCCATAGATTACCTTTACAGTCACCAGACAGATGAGATCACTGAAGAATTAAGAGTAGAAAAAATAATGAAAGGGTTCAAAGACTGTACTCAAGCCCTACTAAAAGGTCACGAAAACATAAAAGAAACTAGTAGAGAATGTCTGAGGAAAGAGAAGAATGTGCAAAGCTGTCATACAGGAGAGTGGAAGATAATGAACTAGAACAAGGGGGATTATAGGGAGCACTACAGACTCACATGAAGGTAACTATATTGAATGTAAAGTGAAATCAATTACATATTTTCCTCCAGCAAATCAACTTGGTCTATTCTGCAAGTTACAGGTGCATAGGAGGCAAAGAGTGGTACTCCATCAGAGCAATGTTAATGATTTATGAGTCAAGTACAATGAATAAAGAGAACAGTCATGGGAGCTGAAGATTTCCGCAGGGGAGTAGTGATAATGTTAGACTACGGAATCTGTGAGTGGATACAGAGGACAAGAAGGGGAGAGGGGTGAGAGTGCTAGGTGAGTGAGCTAGAAAGATTGCTAGTCCGAGTGTGACGCTTAAAACTGAAAAGAGATAAAATTACCAGTGACAGTAAGATCTGGAATCGGCTAAGGAAACAATTGGCTGGGAAAATTACTGAAGGAGGAAATCAAGGAACTGAGAGGCCAGAATACTAGAAAGTAGCAAGTTCATAAAAACTGAACTTATCAATTACATTAATGAAAAACAAAACAACACAATTTATATAAAATAATTTCAATAGGTTTATTCAGAGCCAATGAGTGGCCATGGCCCAAGAAGTCCTGAGAGAGTACATACTTGGTGGCTGGGACAGGTTATAGTTTGGTTTTATACATTCTAAGGAGAAAGAAATTACAGGTAAAATCAGAAATCAATAGACAACATACATTCGTTTGGCTTCAAAAAGTGAGACATCTTGAAACAGAGGCTTGAAAGGGGGTTCAGAGATTCGATTTATAATTGTTTAAAGAAACAAAGCTCTGTCTAAAGACCCAAAGTCAGTAGAAAGGAATACTTAGGATAAGGAGATCTGCTCTCTATCACAGGAAGCTACGAGATCTGACGATTAAGCATGTGAATGTGCCACCATGAAGCTCGGCACGAGCAGCTCAGTAAGGTTCCAAGGCCTTGGCATATCAGTCTCTCACAGCAGTGTCTGTGTCGACATGTGGCAGTGTCATGACGAGTGGCATTCATTATTGTTGTTGTTACATGTTTTTGTGTGCCATCATGAGAATGCTAGAGCTTGAATTAGAGCAATGAACAAACATTAAATTTCTTGTTAAACTTGCCAAGAATGGAAGTGCAATAAGGGACATATTAGTCCAAGTTTATAGGATAATGCCATGAAGAAAACAGCAGTGTAAAATGGATTAAATGTGTTTCTGAGGGGAGAGAAACCGTCACTGACGAAGAAAAGTCAGGGTGGCCAGTAATGAGCAGAACTGAGGAAAATGCCGCAAAAATTTCGTTGAATTGTGCATCAAAATTATCAGCTGACTATGAGAAGTATAACAGACCAAGTAAGTATCAATAGAGAAACAGTTAGAAAAACCTTAACTGAAAATCTTGGCTAACAACAAATGGCTCTTCCATTACGACAATGTACCAGTTCTCACAGCCCTGTCTGTGAAGGTTTTTAGCCAATCAACAAATAACTGTATTGGAATACCCCACTCCACTTACCTGATCTGGCCCTTAGTGACTTTATGTTTCAACTCAAAGACACAGGAAATATTGAAAGGAAGACATTTTGATGACATTGTGGACATCCAGGGTAATACAATGAGAGCTCTGATGGCCATACAGAAAGAGTGCCAAAATTGCTTTGAAAGGTAGACTAGGCACTGGTATCAGGGCACAGCTTTCTAAGGAGAGTACGTCAAAGGTGACCACAGCGATATTCAGCAATGAGGTATGCAGCACTTTTTCTAAGATAAGTTCACAAACTTAATTGTCACACTTCCTGTACCAGAGTCAGATTGGAAAGTAAGCCAACATTATATTTGAGTTAATTTTTAAACATTCATTTTAAAAGATTTTAGGGTTTATATGGCCTGACTAGACCTTTGCCTTGCATAGCCTTAGGTCCTATTTGTAATACACTATCTTACTGCCACATAGAGTCTGTTTTATCAGATTATATAACCAATACTTTAACAATAATGCCAGTGTGTTCAAACTCCATAAACAGAGAGGGTATTAGGAGGTGTCTCAGACCTCTCTTTCCAACATGGCTGGGAACTCAGCTTTACTGTTTTCTGAGGTCCCTTTAGCCAAGGAGGGGTGGTGGTCCCATTCAGTCAGAGTGGGGAGAGGGAAGATGCTTAGAATTTTATTTTTAGTTTACAATTATGACAGGACTGCCATATTCCATGTTCAGAATTTAGTACTTAGGGGCTGGGCGCTGTGGTTCACACCTGTACTCCTGGAACTCCAGGAAGACCCAGATGGGCAGAGCGATTGAGCTCAGGAGTTTGAGACCAGCCTGAGCAAGAGTGAGACCCTGTCTCTACTAAAAATAGAAAAACTAGCCGGGTGTTGTAGGAGGCATCTGTAGTCTCAGTTACTTGGTAGACTAAAGCAAGAGGATCTCTTTAAGTCCAAGAGTTTGAGGTTGCCGACAGCACTCTACCAGGGCAACAGAGTGAGACCTTGTCTCAAAAAAATATGTAATAATAATAATTTACTACTTACGCTGGGTGTGGTGGCTCACACCCATAATCCTAGCACTCTGGGAGGCCGAGGCCAGAAGATTGCTTGAGTCCAGGAGTTTAAGATCAACCCAAGCAACACTGTGAGACCTCATCTCTAAAAAAATAAAATGGTGAAATGCCACTGTGGTCCTGAGGCAAGAGGATCCCTGGACCTCAGGATTTTGAGGTTCCAGTGAGTTCTGACGATGTTATGACACTCTACCCAAGTCCACAGTGAGAGGGAGGGAGGGAAAGAAGGACGGACCAGAAGACAATGAAGGTGGTTACCTAACTAAGGGGTAGGAGAGAGAAGATAAGAGAGAAAGGATATGAAATAAGTATAACTTTCAGAATAGTTTTTTCGACTTTGGAAAGCATGTTAATACTATCCCTATACAAAAACAAAGAAAGAATGAGAAGAAAAACAAAAGCAAACGAAAAACAAAGGAACCTAATTGTATTTTAGAAATACTGTAACTGCACCCAAGGAGAAGGACAAGACTGAAGAGAACAAACAACAGACTAATCTGAATAACTCAAACACACGTGACTATTTCAAGAGAATAAACTGTTACCTGAAATCAAATAAATCATTTCAGTTCATTTAAAATCAGTAAAGTTCTTGGCTTAGCGCCTGTGGCTCAATAGGCTAAGACGCCAGTCACATACACCTGAGCTGGTGGGTTCAAATCCAGCCCGGGCCCGCCAAACAACAATGATGGCTGCAACCAAAAAAAAAAAAAAAAAAATGGCCAGGCGCGGTGGCGGGCACCTGTAGTCCCAGCTACTTGGGAGGCAGAGACAGGAGACTCGCTTAAGCTCAGGAGTAGGAGGTTGCTGTGAGCTGTGATGCCACAGCACTCTACCCAGGGGGACAGCTTGAGGCTCTGTCTCAAAAAAAAAAAAAAAAATCAGTAAAGCTCGGAAAAGGTATGTAAACATTCCAAAAAACTTTTAAAAATGCTAACAATGTAGCTACCTCCATGAGTTAAGCTTCCAAATAATTATTTATTTGGTAGACATGGAGGAAGAATGGAAACCTAAAATGTACATAACCAAAGTAAATATGCTAATAAGAACTCAAAACAAGAATAAAAGAAAAAGGCTGGTTGACTTGAATATGTCAAAGTCATAATAATTTCATGGAAGAAAGTCATGGACATAATAAAGATAAAAAGGCCAAAAGTCCTATCATATATTTTTAAAATTCAGAATACAGACTGTTACATTACGATGAACAACATTATAACATGGCAAAGAGTTATATTTCAAAAGTATACTTATCATTTATTTCTAACATTGGTACCAGCTGAAATTTTTAATGTGAATGCATTTATTTTGGTTTATTTTCTCATTTCTTAAAAAATAGAGGCAGACCGTAATCCTAGCCCTCTGGATGGTTGAGGTGGGTAGATAAGCTGAGCTCACAGGTTCGAGACCAGCCTAAGCAAGAGCAAGACCCTGTCTCTGAAAATAGCTGGGCATTGTAGTGGGCACCTATAGTCACAGCTACTTAGGAGGCTGAGGCAAGAGAATCTCTTGAGCCCAAGAGTTTGAGATTGCTGTGCGTTATAATGCCATGGCACTCTACAAGGGCAACAAAGTGAGACTCTGTCTCAAACAGAAAAAGAGGCAGTCTTGGTTCTGTCACCCAGGCTAAAGAGTAGTGGCCCTCCTGAGCTCAAAAGATCCTCTAGCCTCTGTCTCCCAAAGTGCTGAGATTATAGGAGTGAATCATAGCTCCTCACCTATTTTATCATATTTTTAACAAGGTAGTAACTTAAAAACGTTCTTAAAATATGATAGGCTGCCATTGTATCCAAAATCTTCTTTAATTACACATAATTCAGGAAAACAAATTTACAAATTTTTTCAGTTAATAATAAAACATAGCTACCAAGAACAATAAATGCTTTGGACAAATAAGATAAGTTAGATATAGACTATACATTTTACAACAATACACCATTGTCAGAGTCTAAATTTTATGGAAAGCACTATGTTAACTAACACTTAGGGCAAGACAAAGAAAGAAGGTCCATATAATCAAAGATGTAGAACTGGGTTATATAAATACAGCATAAATGCATGGAAAATCACAACCCCCAGCTCTGGGCCGGGCATGGTGGCTCACACCTGTAATCTCAGCACTTGGGAGGCCAAGGCAGGTGGATTGCCTGAGAGACCAGCCTGAGCAAGAGCGAGACCCCATCTATAAAAATACCAGGCACTATGGCTGGCACCTGTAGTCCCAGCTACTCAGAAGACTAAGGCAAGAGTATCATTGAGCCCAAAAGTTTTGAGGTTGCTGTGAGCTATGACTCCAAGATACTCTACCTACAGCAACAAAGTGATACTCTGTCTCAGAAAAAAATCGGAGCTCTGAAAAAAGTAAAAGGCCACTTAGTACTTCTCTAGCTTAGTTTCCTCCTCTGTAAAATGAGAATAATAGGACGAGGCTCGGCACCTGTGGCTCAATGGGCTAAGGCACCAGCAGCGTATACCTGAGCTGGCAGGTTCGAATCCAGCCCCAGGACCCGCCAAACAACGATGGCTGCAACCAAAAAATGGCCAGGCGTTGTGGCGGGCGCCTATAGTCCCAGCTACTTGGGAGGCTGAGATAAGAGACTCGCTTGATCCCAGGAATTGGAGGTTGCTGTGAGCTGTAATGCTACGGCACTCTATCCAGGGTGACAGCTTGAGGCTCTGTCTCAAAAAAAAAAAAAGAGAATAATAGGACCTGCTTCATGGAATTGTTTCAGGCACTTAGAGCCTGTAAATTGCTAGAAATGATCTGGAACACACGTAATAACCTGGTGAGTGTTATCTATAGAGAGACATTACATAACCAGTGGTCATAATTTTCTAAAAAATGTTTTGGCCTGATAACTCAGAAAGGTATACATTTTATATCTGATGTTGTACACTCTAAAATGTAATCATGATTTATCAGAATGATCAGACTTAATTTGCATCTATATCAGACATTTGTTTTATTTGCCAAAGCCCAACCTGAATCATAGATTTATAAAGCATCTCCTAGTTAAATATAATATTTAGGGATAGAGTCATAGAATCTTAGAGCTAAAAAGTCTTAGAATGTAAGTTTATAAGAATGTTAGGATGGCTCGGTGCCTGTGGCTCAACAGGCTAAGGCGCTAGCCATATACACCTGAGCTGGTGGGTTCGAATCCAGCCCTGGCCCACCAAACAACAATGACGGCTGCAACCAAAAAATGGCCGGGCGTTGTGGCGGGCACCTGTAGTCCCAGCTACTTGGGAGGCAGAGGCAGGAGACTCGCTTGAGCCCAGGAATTAGAGGTTGCTGTGAGCTGTAATGCCACAGCACTCTATCCAGGGTGACAGCTTGAGGCTCTGTCTCAAAAAAAAAAGAATGTTAGGATTACAGGCAAGGGCAGAGACTGTGCCTTTAAAAAAAAAAAAAAAAAAGGCTTCAAGGCTGAAGCCACTCTCCATCTAGAGGAGAAAGAGACAGTTCTTTTATGGGGGTGAAAAGGGACATCTCCATGCCTGGAGGCAAAGAAGTGACTTTCTTAAGTCCCCATTCAGGCCACCAAATGACGTGCAGCAAAACTCAGTTATTCAGCTGGTGCTGCACGCAGGAAGAGAAATGAATTTTTCTAGGCCAAAATTAGGGTGTAAAAGTATAAATTTATTTTATATTAGAGAGAAGGAAGACAGTGGGGGGAAGAGATAAGGAAGAGAGAGAGTAGAAAGAGCAGGAAGTGAGAGGGGAAGGGGCACGACGAGAGAAAAGGCATGGCATCCCAAAGACAGAAACGAGGAAAGGAAGATGCCAGCCTTTTATTAGGTTTTCTTTTGGTAGAGACAGAGTCTCACTTTATCACCCTTGGTGGAATGCCGTGGCGTCACACAGCTCACAGCAACCTCCAACTCCTAGGCTTAGGTGATTCTCTTGCCTCAGCCTCCCGAATAACTGGGACTACATGTGCCCGCCACAATGCCCAGCTAGTTGGGTATTTTTTTGGTGTTTTTTTTTTTTGAGACGGAGTCTCGCTTTGTTGCCCTCAGTACAGCACTATGAGGTCACAGCTGACAGCAACCTCAAACTCCTGGGCTTAAGCGATTCTTTTGCATCAGCCTCCCAAGTAGCTGGGATTATAGGCACATACCACAACGCCCAGTTATTTTTTTAGAGACAAAGTCTCACTCTGGCTTGGCTCAGGTTGGTCTTGAACTCGTGAGCTCAGGCAATCCACCAGCCTTGGCCTCCGAGAGTGCTAGGATTAAAGGTGTGAGCCACTGCGTTTGGCCTCTTTTATTAGATTTTCAAAGGGAGGTTTTCAATGCAGAAAGAGCTAAGAACCATGTCTTTAAAGAAAAATTATTGGCTCAGCGCCTGTGGCTCAACGGGCTGAGGCTCCAGCCACGTACACCTGAGCTGGTGAGTTCAAATCCAGCCTGGACCCGCCAAACAACAATGACGGCTGCAACCAAATAATGGCCAGGTGTTGTGACAGGCGCCTGTAGTCCCAGCTACTTGGGAGGGGGAGACAGGAGACTCTCTTGAGCCCAGGAATTGGAGGTTGCTGTGAGCTGTGATGCCACAGCACTCTATCCAGGGTGACAGCTTGAGGCTCTGTCTCAAAAAAAAAAAGAAAAAGAAAATAAAAAAAGAAAAATTATTAATTTTAGTCACCTAGAAAATAAAATTATTTCAACACTGTAATTCTATCTTTAATATCGTTATAATTTAACTAATTAACTTTTCATTAATAAACACTTTGTGGAGTGGCTGCCCAGGTTACCAGAGGTTCACTCTTCTCTGGGGAGGACTATAAACACAGGGGAAAGATGCACATCTAAGATATTTTTAAAATACTGTTTTGGTTCTCATTCATTGATCTAGAGGTTGACATAGCATTAGGCTATTCATAGCCCTTCCTCCAGAAATTTGAAACTAATGTGTACACTCTGTTTGCATTAAACTGAGAAATTAATGAGTAAGATTATAAAGGAAACCCATACCCATGACATTTTTGAACTGAAATGTACCAGAAACATTCTTCTGAATCATTTATTGATTTTCCCAAATGGGACCTAACTTGAACTGTTAAAACAAACCAATAATTAAAATCACTAGCTAGTATCTCAAGACCTCTGTGCTTCTACAGGATTAAATTCTCATTACATATGAAGAGATGTTATAATATCCTTAAGTAAGCCAATTAACAGCTTCTGTATGATTTTTATTGAAAACAATTATTTCGACAAGGGAAAAGTACCTTAAAGTCACATTTGAACATCATACATGAGAGGAACGATGTTTTTGGACAGATTTCTCCAAATCTAACAGACTGCTGAGTCCTTTGGTTAGGGACATTAAATTGTCATCTGTAACTAATTACATCCTTTCACAGCCCATGGACTTCATCATGCTGCCATAAACATCCCTCCAATCAAACTAAGAAAAAAGCTTTTCTGCAGAAACCCTATTTCCTCATTTTCTCCTTGACCCAACACCCCTTTCTCTCCAGGTGTATCTCATCTAATCCAACACCTCATTATCTGCAGACTCTCAAATTTTTGACATGACCTGAAGCAAGAAATGAACTTTACATTACAATTTAGTACATGCACACACACAAAACAAAACTCTCATGAAGTGATAGTTTAATATAGTGTAATAAATATTACATTACAATTTAGTACATGTATACACACAAAACAAAATTCTCATGAAGTGATAGTTTAATATAGTGTAGTATGTTCCATTTCATTCTTTCAAAACAGTGATCTTAACTTTCCCAGCTATTTCCACAAGCCAAGCTATGACCCACACAGTTTAAAACAATGTAAGTATTGGCCAGGCACAGTGGCTCACGTCTGTAATTCTAACACTCCAGGAGGCCACAGTGAGTGAACTGCCTGAGCTCATGAGTTCGAGACCAGCCTTAGCCAAAGCCAAAGCAATACCTTGACTCTAAAAATAGCCGGGCATAGGCTTGGCGCCTGTGGCTCAAGGGATTAAGGCACCAGCCATGTACACCTGAGCTGGTGGGTTCGAATCCAGCCCAGGCCCGCCAAACAACAATGATGGGGGCAACCAAAAACTGGCCGGGCGTTGTAGGGGGGCGCCTGTAGTCCCAGCTACTTGGGAGGCGGAGGCAGGAGACTCACTTGAGCCCAGGAATTGGAGGTTGCTGTGAGCTGTGAGCTGTGAAGCCACAGTACTCTATCCAGGGTGACAGCTTGAGGCTCTGTCTTAAATAAATAAATAAATAAATAAATAAATAAATAAATAAATAATAGCCAGGCATTGTGGTGGCCATCTATTGCCCCATCTACTTGGGAGGCTGAGGCAAGAAAATCATTTAACCCCAAAAGTTTGAAGTTGCTATGACGTCACAGCACTCTATCAACAGTGACAAAGTAATGCTGTGTCTCAATAAAAAAGAAAGAGGCTCGGCGCCTGTGGCTCAATGGGCTAAGGCGCCAGCCACGTACACCTGAGCTGGCGGGTTCGAATCCAGCCCCAGGGCCCGCCAAAGGCTCTGTCTCAGTGGGAACACACCTACGGTGCATCTTAGCAGGGTACTGGCGAAACTTATTAAAGGTAGAGTATTAATGTCTTTATATAGTGATCAAGGAAATGCCATGAAGGATATCTGTAACAGTATGATCAAAATATTTCTGAATG
>CAUYON010028019.1:0-14411 GCA_963573935.1 Arctocebus calabarensis
ATAGTGATCAAGAAAATGCCATGAAGGCTATCTGTAACAGTACGATCAAAATATTTCTGAATGTATATGAAGCACATTGTGCCCTATGATTGCACCAATGTACACAATTATGATTCAATAAAATTATAAAAAAAAAAAAAAAAGAACTAACTCTGTCACCTCCCCAGGAGCTCTGTTCCTTAACTCCAGGTTAATCTTCTTCACCTCCATATCCTCCTCCTGATCTTCTACTACTACTCTCCTCCCTTCCCCTTTCTTCTTTTTTTTTTTTTATAGAGATAGAGTTTCACTTTATCGCCCTCAGTAGAGTGCCAATGGCATCACACAGCTAACAGCAACCTCCAACTCTTGGGCTTAGGCGATTCTCTTGCCTCAGCCTCCCGAGTAGCTGGGACTACAGGCACCTGCCACAACACCTAGCTAGTTTTTATTTTGCAGTTCAGCCGAAGCCGGGTGAAAACCCACCACCTTCGGTATATGGGGCTGGCGCCCTACTTGCTGAGCCACAGGCTCCTACCCCTTCCCCTTTCTTCCCTTTCCCAATACCCCTACCCTAAAATTTTAAGAGATTTGGAAATGAATGAAAAGAAATGCAAATATAAATGTCCACTACCACCAAATAGGTGTTGGGTAGAAAGAAGAGAGCAGCAAATAGAGTCAAAGGAGTTGAGACTGTAACTCAGCTATCCCCACCTCCTTGCTCACACACTACCACTATGCTCACACATACACACACACATATACCTCGCAGTTCGTTCCCCATCAATGGCTGCTCAAAGACTCTAGGAGAAAGCATTTGATAGCCTTGAAAGAATTTCTCAATAACTAACAAGCTGGTGCAACATAAACATAAAGGATAGAAAGTTCCCCAAAACTTAGCACCTAAGTAACTCTATACTAGAAGCATTCTGCTTTTTCGAATATCTCATTTGTTTGCCCATTATCAAAGTATTGTGATCCATTCTGGGCTCAAAGTTTGAGTTCCCACAAACAAGCTCTGACAAGTTCCTGGGTATCTGGCCCTGGAACGAAGACAGAACAATGAGGAAATGTGTGGTCTGCCCTCCTGGGCTCACTAACTAGTATGGGAGACAGAAATGCAAACAAGTCAGGAACCTACAACACCAGAGGCTATGCCACATGACCTAGGTGACAGAAGCACAGATGGAGGCAGCATCTAGGTCTAGCAGGCCAAGAGGTCTAAGGGCAGCACAAGCCTGGGCTGGGAGGGGCCAAAGATTTGGATTACTTTCTTTTTTTTTTTTTGCAGTTTTGGCCAGGGCCAGGCTTGAACCCACCACCCCTGTTATATGGGGCCAGTGCCCTACTCCTTGAGCCAAAGACACTGCCCTAGATTTGGATTACTTTCTAAAGGTAGGTGTGGAAGGTAGTTTTAGGGGCATCCCTTGGATGGTGAGGAGAAGTAGTCAGGAGACTACTGCCAAAGTACAGGCAGGGGAAGATGAGGACCAGAGGTATAAGTGGGCAAGAGATGCACAATCCTTGGGGCTTAGTGAGCACAGGACACTGGAAGTGATTGAAGGAGAAAGAGTCAAGAATGGCTCTGGGTTCCCAGCTTGTATCCCCAGCAGATGAAGCAGCCCTTGACAAGGCAGGGCTGAGGTAGACAGGAAGCCAGCTTGTGGGCTCTGCTCAGACATGAGATATGAAAGGTAGAGGGTACACTTGGGCAAAGATGTTTCAATTAAGAGATCTGATGCTCCAGAAAGGTCTACCTAGCTAGGAAGCACAGACGTGGGAGTCTATATAGGAAAGAAGGTTTGAGAAACCAGGATGAATGAGATTCTCAAGAGAAGCAATAAAGTGAAGAGGAAGCCAAAGAAGTCTTAGAAACAGTCTCTTCAGGTTCAGCCAGATCATAAGATTGGCGCTTAGAAACACAGATTAATTAGGAACTACAAAGGACTGGAAAGGATTCAGAGGGCTACAGGTGCTCATAAAACAGGCAGAAAAGCTAAAGGAAAGCCTTTTTTTTCATAAGACAAAGATGTTTAATTACAGCCAGGTACAGTGGCTCATGCCTGTGATCCCAGAAATTTGGGAGGTCAAGGCAGGAGGAACATTTGAGCCAATAGTTTAAGGCTGCAGTGAGCTATGATCATACCACTGCACTCCGGCCTGGGCAACAGAGTAAGACTTTGTCTCCAAAACAAATGAAGTTTAATTATGACTTTCAAAAACACTTAGAAAGGGTGGCACCTGTGGCTCAGCGAGTAGGGCTCCAGCCCCATATACCAAAGGTGGCAGGTTCAAACCCGGTCTCGGCCAAACTGCAAAAAAAAAAAAAAAAAAAACACTGAGAAAGAAATGGCCAGCTGATTTCATCTCTATAGGAAGTGCAGGAAGGTCAGAATGTAAAGAATTACCTTGTCATGACCTGGCCTAAATTCCAGATAAGCTTAATAATAGCAGGCAAGGCATCCTTTCAATTTTCTGCTTAATGCTCACATCCCCTGACAGTTCTGTCAACTGACTGGTTTGCCTGTTGTCTTTCTCCCCCAAGAGCAGGGGCTGTGTCCATCTTGTGCACACTGTCTTCTTCATACCCAGAAAAAGGCCTGATACTTACACCCAATAAATGTATAAATTAATGTCCATTTCTAGGGGCAAGAAATGCCCCGGTAGAGTGCCAATGGCATCATAGCTCACAGCAACCTCCAACTCCTGGGCTTAGGCGATTCTCTTGCCTCAGCCTCTCGAGTAGCTGGGAATACAGGCACCGGCCATAGCACCCAGCTATTTTTTCGTTGCAGTTTGGCCAGGGCCGGGTTTGAACCCGCCAACCTCGGTATATGAGGCCAGTGCCCTACTCACTGACAGGCGCTGCCCAAGAATGGCCCCATTTCCAATGTTAGAAAACCATTTCTATTGTGTTTGAAATTGCTTCCAGGTAAACACAGCTTATAATTATTCTAAAACTTACAAAGGCAATCAGCTCTTGAAGCTACATCAAAGGCCCTATTATAGGGCTGTGCCTGTGGCTCAGTGGGCAGGGCACCGGCCCCATATACCGAGGGTGAGGGGTTAGAACCCAGTCCTGGCCAAACTGCAACAAAAAAATAGCCAGATGCTGTGATGGGTGCCTATAGTCCCAGCTATTCAGGAGGCTGAGGCAAGAGGTTGCTGTGAGCTGTGACACAATAGCACTCTACCGAGAGCAATAAAGTGAAACTCTGTTTCTAAAAAAAAACAAAAAACAAACAAACAAAAGCCCTATTAGTATGTTAAACAGACAAAACTTATGAATTATCTCAGATAAGGGTCCTCCAATTCTCTGTGGGACCAATGGGGCATTGTAAATCAAGTTGACAGTATCATTGTATCAGAGTCACAAAACTAGCGTGGGCCTCACTCAGACACTCTATCTTAGACATTTTCACACACCAAATAGACATCAAATAGCCTGGATTCAAATTTTGGATCTGCCTCAAGAATGATCTTATGCAAGTTATTTAGCCTCTTGAATTCCAGGTTATCTACTAAGATGGGATAATACTTACTATATAATAAATTAAATGAGGCCTATAACGACCTTTAGCATGTTGGCATCAGGTCAAAGACTACCTTACCTCCTACTTCCAAAGATTAATCAAAGACTATCACAATATAACCCCAAATGGGAGTATACCTAACTTACCAGGGTATAAATTTGCTGCTAGAACAAGTAACATTATAGTTTGCCTCAAGAAAGTTTCCAGGAAATCCACTTCCTCTTTGAAAACCACCACTTCTTCCCTTTGTACACAGGAGTTTAGGATCTGGTCCCTCTAACAGCCACTCTTTCCAGAGGCCAGTGGTCTCACTAACTTATTTCATGTTCTCGCTTGCTCTATTTTCCACTTCTTTTCTTTTCTTTTTTTTTTTTTGCGGTTTTTGGCCAGGGGCTGGGTTTGAACCTGCCACCTCTGGCATATGGGGCTGGTGCCCTACTCCTTAGAGCCACAGGCGCCACCCCTCCACTTCTTTTCTTTGTTTTTTTGGGGGGGTCAGAATTTCACTCTGTCCCCCTTGGAAGAGTGCAGTGGCATCACAGCTCACAGCAACCTCCAACTCCTGGGCTTAGGTGATTCTCTTGCCTCAGCCTCCAGAGTAGCTGGGACTACAGGCACCTGCCACAACCACTGGGTATTTTTGTTGTTGTTGTTGCATTTTGGCCGGGACCGAGTTTGAACCTGCCACCCTTGGTTTATGGGGCTGGCACCCTACCCACTGAGCCACAGGCACCACCCATCCACTTCTTTTCTTTAAGATATTCACTTGGCCATTACCAGGCAAATAAATATATTCTAGTCTAAGACAATTTGCGTGCGTTTAGGGTTCTAATTTTGTAAGTCAACCCAATTAAATTCAATTATTTCCATTGTTTTTTAAACTGCTTCACATAAACACAGGTTATAATGAAGTTACTGTCATTTTAATTAGGTAAACCTGTGAATTATTTCAGATAATATTATCCTTGAATTTATTACATATTTTATCCAATTATATTTCAGGTGAACTGTTTAGTTGATCTGGGTATTTTGCTTTTAAATTCAGAAGGCTAATAGTGAATTGACACATGCCATGCCAGAGAAACATGTTTCAAGCACAGGGTTGTAAGAGTGATTTACCTCCTTAAGCCTGGCTTTGTCCTTGGATGTGTTCTGTACTCCTGCTACAGCAGGGCTCCCATGTGGCTGAGGCGCTCTTTTTTGCTGAAGGATGGCTGTGCTGGACTCTGCACAGGTCTCGGAGCATCTACTTCCAGATCCCAGGTGTTTTTCTGATATCCAAAGAGCAGAATGACTTCCATTTTCTGGTTCAGACACCAATGACTCTTCAACTTCTACAGACTGACCATTCTAGACAGTGTTGTACACCCAAAAATAAAATAAAATAAAATCATGCTTTATATACTGCCATAAAAACCTGAAAGTAGAAAAATATTAAGTCAAAAGCAAGAAACTTGCTTCTTCACATAATCAAGACATGTTAACTACAATCAATGCATCTTAGACTTTCCCATCAAAATATCCCTTTACAGAGTGGTGCCTGTGGCTCATCGAGTAGGGCGCCGGTCCCATATACCAAAGGCGGTCGGGTTCAAACCTGGCCTCGGCTGAATTGCAAAACAGAAAAACAGCCAGGCATTGTGGTGGGTGCCTATAGTCCCAGCTACTTGGGAGGCTGAGGCAAGAGAATCGCCTAAGCCCAAGAGTTGGAGGTTGCTGTGAGCTGTATGATACCAGGGCACTCTACCAAGGGTGATAAAGTGAGATTCTGTCTCTACAAAATATATATATATATTCATTTATAAGAAAAAAAAAATATATATATATATATATATATCCCTTTACGATACTGGATGAATGTTAGCCATAGTAGTAATGAGTCTGGGCTGCCAAACTGTAACATTGGGTGTTGATGAAAAGGAAATAAGAAACTTCTCTAACATGACTGTCATCTTAAAAATTGACCTGAATTTTGTTTCTAATTCATAACGTATCCATGACCTTTTTATTTTTTATTTCTATTTTTTGAGACAGAGTATTCGTTGCTTGGTCTGGAATGCTCTGGCATGAGCAACTTAAACTTCTGAGTTCCAGTGATCCTGCTGCCTTAGTCTCCCAAGTAGCTGAGACTACAGGCGCCCACCACCACATCTGGCTAATTTTTCTATTTTTAGTAGAGATGGGGTCTTGCTCTTGCTCAGACTGGTCTCAAACTCCTGAGCTGAAGCAATCCTCCTGCCTCAGCCTCCCAGAGTGCCACTAATTTACTCCTGTGTCCATGGAAGAGCATGGCTTTTTGAAGAGAATTCTGGATCTGACATTGTCTAGCAATTTTGTCATTCCCTGCCAATTCCTTTTTCTGAAAATAGGAATAATAATATATCTACACATCCCAAAACAGATAGAGGGTTAAATGAGCAAATAGAAAGAAAGAAATTGGAGGTTGCTGTGAGCTGTGATGTCATAGCACTCTATCCAGGGTGACAGCTTGAGGCTCTGTCTCAAAAAAAAAAAAAAAAGAAAGAATTCACCTAACACAGAATATGTCTCTTAACTGACTTTTCCCTGGGCGGCACCTGTGGCTCAGTGCCACCCAGGGCCACTGGGCGGTGGGGGCACCGGCCCCATATACTAAGGATGGCAGGTTCAAACCTGGCCCTGGCCAAACTGCAACAAAAAAACAGCTGGGGGCTCAGAGCCTGTGACTCAACTGGCTAAGGCACCAGCCGCGTACAACTGAGCTGGTGGGTTCGAATCCAGCCTGGGCCCACCAAACAACAATGATGGCTGCAACCAAAAAAATGGCCAGGCGTTGTGGCAGGCGCCTGTAGTCCCAGCTACTTGGGAGGTGGAGGCAAGAGACTCACTTGAGCCAGGAATTGGAGGTTGCTGTGAGCTGTGATGTCATAGCACTCTATCCAGGGTCATAGCTTGAGGCTCTAGCTCAAAAAAAAAAAAACAAAACATCTGGGTGTTGTGGCTGGTGCCTGTAGTCCCAGCTACTTGGGAGGCTGAGGCAAGATAATTGCCTAAGCCCAAGAGCTGGAGGTTGCTGTGAGCTGTGATGTCACAGCACTCTATCGAGGGTGACAAAATGAGACTCTGTCTCAAAAAAAACCTAAAGTAAATTTTTAGAGAAATGACAAATGAAAAAGACTTTGACTCTCTACTGGAGGGCAACTTGGGAGATAGTAAATAACTGGCAAATAAAGTTAATAAGTTAATTAGTAAAGATAATGTAGATTCCTCTACGATCATCTCCAGGCTGACAATAGTCTAAAGCTGGGCGGCACCTGTAGCTCAGAGGGTAGGGCACTGGCCCCATATCCTGAGGATGGCAGGTTGGAACCCAGCCCCAGCCAAACTGCAACAAAAAAATAGCCAGGCGTTGTGGCAGGCGCCTGTTGACAGCAGGGAGGCTGAGGCAAGAGAATCGCCTAAGCCCAGGAGTTGGAGGTTGCTGTGAGCTGTGTGATGCCATGGCACTCTACCAAGGGCGATAAAGTGAGACTGTCTCTACAACAACAAAAAAAATTTAGACAAGAGTCTAAAGCTGTCTTCAGTGGCTAATCTTTGTTTTTTCTGGTAGAGAGGGGGACAGGATACGTTTTATCTTTATAAATCTATGTCTTGCTTTTAGGTAAATAGAAAGAAGGCAGAGAGCATCTGCTGCTTCTTACCTTCAACTCAGTAACCTTTCATATTTTGAGGAGGTTTATTATGGTCTCCCAAATTACCCTGGCTCTAGTAAAACTTAAGAAAACTGGCTTGGCACCTGTGGCTCAAGTGGCTAAGGCACCAGCCACGTACACCTGAGCTGGTGGGTTTGAATTCAGCCTGGGCCCACCAAACAACAATGACGGCTGCAACCAAAAAAATGGCTGGGCATTCTGGCGGGCGCCTGTAGTCCCAGCTACTTGGGAGGCAGAGGCAGGAGATTCGCTTGAACCCAGGAGTTGGAGGTTGCTGTGAGCTGTGATGCCACAGCTCTCTACCCAGGGGGACAGCTTGAGGCTCTGTCTCCAAAAAAAAAAGAAAGAAAAGTAGGAAAATGGCTCAGTGCCCATAGCTCAGTGAGTAGGATGCCAGCCACATACACCGATGCTGGCGGGTTCAAGTCCAGCCTGGGCCTGCTAAACAACAATGACAACTGCAAACAAAAAATAGCCAGGTATTATGGTGGGCACCTATAGTCCCAGCTACGCAGGAGGCTGAGGCAAAAGAATTGCTTAAGCCCAAGAGTTTGAGATTGCTGTGAGCTATGATGCCAGAGCACTCTACTGAGTGTGACAGAGTGAGAGTCTGTCTCAAAAAAAAAAATAGAAAGAAAAATATGGGGTGGCACCTGTGGCTCAAAGGAGTAGGGCGCCAGTCCCATATTCCTGAGGTGGTGGGTTCAAAGGGGGGGTGCTCAACCAGTAAAATGCAAATATAGTAGACCTTCTGTAAGTTGACCACCCAAGAGACTGTAACAAACTGGTCAATATACAGAGGTGGTCAACATAAGGAATTATGTTTACTATATTGGTAAGTTCATGTGGTGCATGTCTGGTCTATGAAAATTAGGTCAACTTAAGAAAGTGGTCAATGTAGGGAAGTTGTCAATTACAGAGGGTCTACTGTATTCCAAAATCTGAAATCTGAGATACTTCTGGTCCCAAGAATTTTGGATAAGGGATACTCACCCATACTCTCACTATAATTATCTAGACAAAACAGAGACACACAAAACATAACAGCTTAATACAAGTTAAAGAAAAAGGAAGAAGTGAATTTAAGTAGACTAGGAGGAGGGAGACTACACAGACCTGCCATTTGTTAAAGTTATCTAACTGCTATTTAATTTTTTTTTTTTTGAGACAGAGCCTCAAGGTGTCACCCTGGATAGAGTGCTATGGCATCACAGCTCACAGCAACCTCCAATTCCTGGGCTCAAGCGAGTCTCCTGCCTCCTCCTCCCAAGTAGCTGGGACTACAGGTGCCCGCCACAACGCCCGGCTATTTTTTGGTTGCAGCCGTCATTGTTGTTTGGCGGGCCGGGCTGGATTCGAACCTGCCAGCTCAGGTGTACATGGCTGGTGCCTTAGCCCGTTTAGCCACAGGCGCCGGGCCTCTAACTGCTATTTTAAAAATAATTTGCCTATACTATATGGCACACAAAAATCCATCAGACCATGTTTGATAAGCTAAAATTTCAATGTGGTAAAGATCATCAAAATTGACAGAATTTTAGCTATGTGAAATAAGTAAAAATGAGAAAAAGACTCAAATTACTAAAATCAGAAGCGAAAATGGGGCTGTTACTACCAATCTATAGGAAAATAAAGAATTATAATGGGGACTAGGTGTGGTGGCTCACGCTCACTCTGGGAGCCTGAGGCAGGTGGATTGCCTGAGCTCACAGGTTTGAGACTAGCCTGCGCAAGAGCGAGACCCCCCCATTGCTAAAAATAGCTAGGTATTGTAGGGGGTGCCTATAGTCCCAGCTACTTGGGAGGGTGAGACAAGAGAATTGCTTGAGCCCAAGAGTTTGTGGTTGCTGTGAGCTCCACAGCACTCCACAGAGGGCAACAAAGTAAGACTCTGTCTCAAAAAAAACAAACAAGGCTTGGCACTGGTAGGTCAAGTGAGTAGGGCTCCAGCCACATACACTGAAGCTGTCAGGTTCAAGTCCAGCCTGGACCTGCTAAACAACAATGACAACTGCAACCAAAAAATAGCTGGGCGTTGTGGCAGGCACCTATAGTCCCAGCTACTCAGGAGAGTAAGGCAAGAGAATTGCTTAAGCCCAAGAGTTTGAGGTTCCTATGACGTTTTAGTCACTGCTAAAAGAAAGAAATTAGAGATGACATAAATGGAAATACATCCTTTGTTCAAAAACTGGAAGTTTTATTTTTATTTTTTATTTTGTTTGAGACAAGAGTCTCACTTTGTCGCTCTCGGTAGAGCGGCATGGTGTCACAGCTCACAGTAACCTCCAACTCTTGAGCTTAAGTGATTCTCTTGCCTCAGCCTCCCAAGTAGCTGGGACTACAGGCACCTGCCACAACATCCAGCTTTTTTTGTTGTTGTTGCAGTTATCATTGCTATTTTAGCTAGCTGGGGCCGGGTTCAAACTCACCACCCCTGGTATATGGGGCCAGCGTCCTACCCTCTGAGCCACAGGCGCTGCCCCCAAATTGGAAGATTTAACATTAACGTGTACATACTTCACAAAGTGATCTGCAGATTCAATGCAATTGCAATCAAAATTCCCGTAAAGTTTTTTTGCAGAAATAGAAAAACCCATCCTAAAATTCATATGGAATCTCAAGGGATCCTGAATAGAGAAAACAATTTTGAAAAGAATAAAGCTGTAGGGCTGAGTGTGGTGGCTCAAGCCTATAATCCTAGGACTCTGGAGGTGAGGCAAGGGATCACTTAAGGCCAAGAGTTCGAGGCCAGCACCAGCAATATGGCTAGACCCTGCCTCTACAAAAAAAATTGTTGTTTTTTTTTAAACAGAATCTTACTATGTCGCCCTGGGGAGAGTATGTTGGCATCACAGCTCACAGCAACCTGAAGGTCTTCGGCTTAAGCGATCTTCTTGTCTCAACCTCCCAAGTAGCTGGGACTACAAGTGCCCGCCACAACAGGCTATTTTTTGGTTGCAGTTGTCATTGTTGTTTGGCAGACCTGGGCTGGATTCGAACTCGCCAGCTCCAGTGTATATGGTTGGCACCCTAGCCGCTGAGCTACAAAAAAAAAAAGAATTTCCTTAATCAGTCATGTGTGGTAATACACAGCTACAGTACGTCCCACCTACTCAGGAAGCTGAGGCAGGAGGCTTGCTTGAGCCTAGCATTTTGAGGTTGCAGGGATCTATGATGACACCACTGCATTCCAGCTCCACCAATAGAGCAAGACCCTGTCCTCAAAAAAAAAAAAAAAGTTTCACAATGGCAAAACAGGCGGCGCCCTGCCACATACACTGAGGGTGGCGGGTTCGAACCAAGCCTGGGCTTACTGAACAATAATGACAACTGCAACAAAAAAATAGCCAGGTGTTGTAGTGGGTACCTGTAGTCCCAGCTACTTGGGAGACTGAGGCAAAAGAATCACTTAAGACCAAGTTTGAGGTTGCTGTGAGCTGTGATGCCACAGCATTCTACCCAGGGTGACAGCTTGAGACTCTGTCTCAAAAAAAAAAAAAAAGAATTGATTGGTTTGATGGAAGCATGTCAGATTATATTAAAAAACAACATATTGTTCATGATCTATGTGTATATGACTTAATTAAAAAAAAAAGGAATAAAAGTCCCAAATCTATGATCTAAGATTTCATGTTAAAAAACTTGCTACGCTGGCTCGGCACCTGTGGCTCAACAGGCTAAGGCGCCAGCCATGTACACCTGAGCTGGCGGTTTCGAATCCAGCCCAGGCCCGCCAAACAATGGTGGCTGCAACCTAAAAATGGCTGGGCGTTGTGGCGGGTGCCTGTAGTCCCAGCTACTTGGGAGGCGGAGGCAGGAGACTCGCTTGAGCCCAGGAATTGTAGGTTGCTGTGAGCTGTGATGCCATAGCACTCTACCCAGGGTGACAGCTTGAGGCTCTGTCTCAAAAAAAAAAACTTGCTACGCAAGAAAAAAATAAATTTGAAGTAAGTCAAAAAGAAAAAAAAATGGGCAAAACAGTTGGGCATGGTGGCTCACACCTGTAATCCCAGAACTTGGGAGGCTGAGGCTGGTGGAATGCCTGAGCTCATAGGTTCAAGACCAGCCTGAGCAAGAGTAAGACCCCAATCTCTAAAAATAGCCGGATGTTGTGATGGGTGCCTGTAGTCCCAGCTACTTGGGAAGATGAGGCCAGAGAATCGCTTGAGCCCAGAAGTTTGAGGTTGCTGTGAGCTATGACACCAGAGTGCTCTACTGAGGGCAAGAAAGTGAGACTCTGTCTCAAAAAAAAAAAAAAGAATGGCCACATCAGAGAGAAGACATGCTAAGCATCTTGGTACTGTTGAAAGTTCAGGAAGCACCGCTGTGGACTGCCATGGCCTTCCTCAACACTCTGTAATGTCAGTGTCAGCCATGAAAGATACACATCTCCTGACTTGTTTGGCAGCTGTGCAAACACCACGGGGAACCAGGATCCCCAACTACCGTAACTCTAGTCCTGCCTTTGCCTCTGCCCCCATGAGACACCATAGTGTCCCATGTCTCATAATGTCTCATCATCTTATTTTTAGGATGATGGGCAGGCAAGGGCAGAAACAAGGATACCATACCGAGGTAGACACGTTACCTGTAGGTTACCCCGTGTTAATTCTGTCTCTGTGACATGGCAGGAGAGGGTGCCTTCCCCCTGTAGAGCAACTGGTGTGGATAGCTCCAGGAAGGTCCCTTCCAACAGGCACTCTCGGATCACACTCTCATCGGCTTTCTCAGACAGCAGCTTCTCAGGTTCCAGCTGGCCATGCCCTGGATTAAGTTTAAAATGCCGGGCAAGTCCCCCCTTTCCTATGTAGGATTTTTCACAAGTATGACACTTAAAAGTTTTGGGCCTCAGAGAGCAGCTTGGTAAGTCAAAGAGTGCCTGCTTGTCTCTCTGGTCCTCATCTTCTTCCACACTTAGTTCTGAATAATCGTCAGAATCTGACAGATGACCATCTGCCAAATCCTCTGTTTTTATGAATTTATAATCTTTAGCTTTGTATTTCGGAGGCCGAGATATCCGTCCAGAACGTGTTTTCACTTTTAAAGATTTTTTTAATTTCTCAGTATGTTTTGTATGCAAGTTGGAAATAAATAAATGAGCTGAACTGGATGAAACAGGTGTTACCACTGGTGGGTCAGAGGCCGACAAAGGGGTCAATGTGGAGTCCTGTCCATTTGAAGGTTTAGGGATTGTCAGTATCTTTGCAGGGACTTGTTGGGGGACAAGCAGTGGCTTCTGTATGAACACCTGAGCAGGAGGCTGAGGCAAGTCATTCAGAAAGCACGGCAGGGGCCTGGTTTTCATGAGGGGCTGTATCTTGAGCAGCTGAGGGTTGGTGACACAAAGCCCCACATGGCTGGAACCTCTGCTGGGGGGCTTGCTCTGTCTTGGTGTTTTGGGCTGGATGGTAGCCAACAGGGGCATTGGCCTTTCCTGACATTTAGGCTCTCCAGATGTCACCTTGACACAAATGGCTTCTAGTTGCTTAAATATAAAAAGAGGGAAAAAAGAAAGAGAAAGAAGCATTATGTTTTATCAGTGTTTCCACAATTTTTTCTCAATGTAAATCCACCATTTGAATTGTTTTCTAAATTATGTCTTAAATATAAGAGTCTATGTAACATATTTGTACTGTTTAAAGAGGTATTTTCCAAACCATTCTGACCACTGACCAGTGATACATTTTAGATAATGACCTAGTATACTTGTGCAGAAACATTTGCACATATACATGAAGTAAAAAGTTGATGAAACCACTTGCCATTCCTAAATAAATGTACTCTAATGGTATCTACTTGACATCACCTTTTAAAAAATACTTCTTGTAATCCACTAAATTGATTTCATGAACCATTCAGAGATAATATCCTTTATAGTTTTACCAATGTTGTTTTTAATTGGAGTTCTTAGTACTCTAAATTGGAATCAACTCAATAGGTGGACTCATTAAAAAAATGTTTTTAATGAAATTCTGGAAACCAAAAAGCCATAAAGAACAATGTAACTGGCTCGGTGCCTGTGGCTCAAGCAGGTAAGGCACCAGCCACATACACCTAAGCTGGTGGGTTCAAATGCAGCCCGGGCCTGCCAAGCAACAATGATGGCTGCAACCAAAAAATAGCCAGCATTATGGCAGGTGCCTGTAGTCCCAGCTACTTGGGATGTGGAGGCAGGATAATCCCTTGAGCCCAGGAGTTGGAGGTTGCAGTGAGCTGTGGTGCCATAGCACTCTACCCAGGGTGACAGCTTGAGGCTCTGTCTCAAAATGAAAACAACAAAAAAAGAACAATGTAACCAAGGTTTCTATCACTCACCTTACAATAAGCACCACAACTGGTTTGGGTAAAGCCATCTAATAGTCTCCCAACCTACATACCTTTTTTTTTTTCCTTTTTTGAGACAGTCTCACTCTGTTGCCCTGGGATTGAATGCTGTGGTGTCACAGCTCACAGCTAACTCAAACTCCTGGGCTTAAGCGATCCTCTTGCCTCAGTCTTCAGACTAGCTGGGTATACAGGCACCCACCACAATGCCCAGTTAATTTTTCTATTTTTAGTAGAGACAGGGTCTCACTCCTGATTAGGATGGTCTCAAACTCCTGAGCTCAAGTGATCCACCTACCAGAGTACTGGGATTACAGGTGTGAGCCCCTGCACCTGGCCCATATGCTCTTTTCTTGACCCCATACTAAATTTGCTGTTTATCATGCTTATATTTTAATATTCATACTGCATATGTAGATAACCCTAAAAATATATAGTTCAGTTTTGACATGTTTTTAAACTTTATATAAATGTTATAATTTCTTATAACTTTATAGGGCTTTCTCAGGTTTTTACTTAGTTTTGCTTTGCAAAACTTATCCACATTCCTGGGTGTAGCTCTCAGTAGTTTATTTCCTCTACAGTAGGAGTTCATCTCCTGCTGATAGACAGGTGGTTTCCAACCTTCTGCTCTTATGGTCTGTTCTGAACCTTCATGGATATGTGTGCATATACATCTGTGAGTTTCTCCAGGGCACAAAGCTGGGAATGGGGCTGCATATCTTCAACAACTTTTTACAAATTATCTAACATGGCTAGGCATGGTGGCTCATACCTGTAATCCCAGCACTCCACTGGGTCTGTGCTTCTGACCCTTATTGTCACCCACAGTAAGCCTGAGGCTGAGGTGGGTGGATTGCTTGAGTTTAGGAGTTCAAGACCA